>CAUYPK010080452.1:0-48829 GCA_963574355.1 Loris lydekkerianus
TACCACAAGACTATGAGGAAAGGACCAAGGAAGGGGAAGGGAGGGGGGAGGTTTGGGTGGAGGGAGGGTGATGGGTTGGGCCACATCTATGGTGCATATTTTTATCTATAATAAAAATAAATAAATAAATAAATAAATAAAGATAAAACTTTATTCTTAAAATTGAACAGTTAATTTCCTGAAGTAAAATAACAAAGCTGCAATTATCTTTTTATAAAACAAGGCAATGAACTTCAATTCCACATCATCTGATGTTTTTCACAAGATGGCACTAGAAGCAAAGAAGGAAGCTCCTGCGCCTCCCAAAGCCAAAGCCAAAGCCAAAGCCAAAGCAAAGGTATTGAAGGCAAAGAAAGCAGTGCTAAAAGGCATCCACAACTACAAAAAAAAATAATAATAATAATAATCATACATTACCCACCTTCCCACAACCAAAGACTCTGAGGCTCCCGAGGCAGCCCAAATATCCTAACGCCCACAGGAGAAACAAGCTTGACCACTATGCCATCATCAAGTTCTCCCTGACCCCTGCTGAGTCTGCCATGAACAAGATAGAAGACAACAAAACACTTGTGTTCATTGTGGATGTCAAGGCCAACAAGCACCAGATCAAACAGGCTGTGAAGAAGTTCTGTGACATTGGTGTGGCCAAGGTCAACACCTTGATTAGGCCTAATGGCAAGAAGAAGGCATATGTTTGACTGGCTCCTGATCATGATGCTTTGGATGTTACCAACAAAATTGGGATCATCTAAACCAAGTCCAGCAGGCTAATTCTAAATACATAGCTTTTCACCGTAAAAAAAAATAAATAAGAACTCATCAACTAACCTTACACTTTCACCTCATTGAAAAGTTTAGGTATAAAATAGTATGTAGGCTAACATATGTGTACATATGTTTATAAATGCATCAAAAGGAACCCTTAAAAATATGCACCACAGAATTAGTAGTCTTTACTGATGAAGGAAGTGCGTGAAACCAGGACTTAAGAGGACTTTAACTTTGGCGGCGACCATAGCTCAGTCAGCGGGGTGCCGGTCACATACACCAAGGCTGAAGGGTTGGCACCTGTAGCTCAAGTGACTAAGCAACAGCCACATACACTGGAACTGGCAGGTTCAAATCCAGCCCAGGTCCACCAACCAACGATAACCAAAAAATAGCCGGGCATTGTGGCAGGCACCTGTAGTCCCAGCTACTTGGGGACTGAGGCAAGAGGATCACTTAAGCCCAAGAGTTTGAGGTTGCTGTGAGCTGTGATGCCACAGCACTCTACCCAGGGCAACAGCTTGAAACGCTGTCTCAAAAAAATAAAAGAACCTGGCCTGGGCTTGATAAACAACGACAATTGCAACCAAAAAATAGCCAGGCATTGTGACAGGCACCTATAATCCCAGCTACTTGGAAGGCTGAGGCAAGAGAATCGCTTAAACCAGGCATCCTCAAACTTTTTAAACAGGGGGCCAATTCGCTGTCCCTCAGACAGTTGGAGGGCCGGACCATAGTTAAAAAAAAAAAACTACGAACAAATTCCTATGGACACTGCATAATCTTATTTTGAAGTAAAAAAACAAAACGGGAACAAACACAATCACACCGCTTCATATGGCCCGCGGGACACAGTTTGAGGACCCATAAGTTTGAGATTGCTGTGAGCTGTGATGCCATAGCACTCTACCCAGGGTGACCACTTGAGATTGTCTACAAAAAAAAAAACAAAACAGAAGACTTCAACTTTGTTTTCTTTGATATAACACCTCACTCTGTTGCCTCGGGCCTCCAACAGCCCTCAGTAAAGATATCAACTTTGCCCTGCCCAGGCAGGTGTCTGTCCTTTTCATTTAACCTAAGCCTGAACCTCTCCATTCTCTGGTTTCCTCTCTGGGTATACCACCAAACTCCTTTTATCCCCTTGTTTTCTTCTCTAGAGGACATAGATGGTATCTGTAAAGATTTTTAACTTTTCTCTGTAAGTAACATGACCTGTTCAGAACCTAGGATGTAGTTTGCTGAGATGTTTTGCAGGTCCTGCATTCCAGTGGACTGACTGACCAGCTCAGACCAAGAAACTGACTCACCTGAGTCTTGGAGCCTCCACCCAAAGCTCTACATTCCTGTAACTGACCTACCTTGACAGTGGCCCATACCAAAGGACTAATGGTTGTGCCCTGAAACCAGCAATCAGCAGACCCTGACTGCCTAACCCTCTGCCCACCAAACTATCTTTAAAAACCCTGCCCCCACCCCCAATTCTCAGGAGGCAGATTTGAGCGAATTCTTCTATCTCCTCACTCAGGATTCTGTGAAATAAACCCTTTCTCTACTATAAACCCTATCTCTGGACACTGGCTTCCTCTTGGGCAGTGGGCAGATGAACCTGGTTGGGCAGCAACAAGAGTAAGATAATGTTAACTTGGGCAGCGCCTGTGGTTCAGTGAGTAGGGCACCAGCCCCATATACCAAGGATGGCAGGTTCAAACCCAACCCCAGCCAAACCATAACAAAAAATAGCTGGACACTGTGGTGGGCGCCTATAGTCCCAACTACTGGGAGGCTGAGGCAAGAGAATTGCCTAAACCCAAGAGCTGAAGGTTGCTGTAAGCTGTGATGCCACAGCACTCTACAGAGTTTTAAGAAACTCTAAGTCTCTTAAAAAAAAAAAGTTATGCTATGAATAGCCTTCATTAATCTCTCTCTACTCAATGTTTTTAAAAATTCGATGCTAATTATAGAAATATTTTACAGAAACCATCCAGTGTTCTTGTTATTGTTTTTTAACTTACTAAATTTACTTACAATTTACTTACTAAATTACAAGGTACTAGTCATAAAAAAGTTAATATGGGCTCAGCACCCATAGCACAGTGGTTATGGCGGCAGCAATATATACCAAGGCTGTTGGGTTCAAACCCTGCTGGGGCCAGATAAACAATGACAACTGCAATAAAAAAACAGCTGGGCACTGGGGCAGGCACCTGTAGTCCCAGCTATTCAGCAGGCTGAGGCAAGAGAATCGCTTTAGCTCAAGAGTTTGAGGTTGCTGTGAGCTGTGATGCCATAGCACTCTACCAAGGGCGACACAGTGAGACTCTGTCTAAAATTTAAAAAAAAAACAAAGTTAATATGGATGAATGCATTGGAATATAACTACATCATCAATCAATTTAAATAGGAAAATAAAATGTCTAATTCCCACTCCTCCTACAGATAAGAAATGAAGTGAAGAGATAGACAAGTTTATAAAAAAGACTGGAATTCAATGAGAATGTCAAGGTCTCGTGGGAGTAGAGAATTAAATGCAAAGTCACTGCATCACCTTGTGGTAATGCCTGGGAAGTGTAGCTTCACTACCATCCTGAAGAAAAAAGTGCAAACTTCACTTCAGCTGGAGAGAAGAAATACAGCCCCTAGACAAAAAGGGAAACAGGGGCAAGTTTTACCATGCCAAATTTTGCTTCCTGTTCTCTAAAGTACATCTCCAGAAATAGAAGTATGTAAGTCAAGACAATCCAAGAACAAGTAAAAGTATTCCAGTCAACTATTAAGGAGCCAGATACATGTGGCTGGGAAAGAAAGTCTGAAATGCATATACAAGCTGGCTACAGTGCCCTCTTTCACGTTTTGTACTCTAAAGTTGTAAGCTGAGAATTCCTTTAAGTGTGTTATATTGTAAACTGTATAAAGTTGTTGGCCTAAAATCCAATTTTGTTATTTTGGCACTGTATTAAGGTCTAAAAAAAGATAATACATATCTAAAATAAACATGTGGGGGGCAATATTTCAGTTTTATCTTGATTTACTTCTTCCTCCTGGAACTTTTTCAAAAACAAAAAGCCAAAACAGCGCTGGTTTTCGTGATGGTATTTTTCCAGTGGCCCCTGATACTTATTTTACTAGTTATCCAAAAAATGTAAGCCTTAGACAACTTAGCAGAAAACAAACCATAGGAAAAACTACTGTGCATTAAACATGTAAAGTCAGGCAGCACCTGTGGGTCAGTGGGTAGAGCGCCGGCCCCAAACCTGCCTGGCCAAGCTGCAACAAAAAAATAGCCAGGTGTTCTGGACAGTGCCTGTAGTCCCAGCTACTCAGGAGGCTGAGGCAAGAGAATCGCCTAAGCCCAGGAGATGGAGGTTGCTGTGAGCTGTGTGATGCCACAGCACTCTACAGAGGGCAATAAAGTGAGACCCTGTTTCTACAAAAAAATAAAATAATAAAATAAAATAAAAATAAACACGTAAAGTCAAATTAAGCTTTTAATTTAGATAAACATTGTGTCTGCCAGGCCTAATAATTAGAATCCTAGAAGAAATAAGGTTATTTTGTTACATGTGATAATATGGCTATAGTGATTATACATTTTTTAAGTCCTTAACAGATATAGATGCTAATTATAAGTGAAATATCTTGATGGCTCATACTTTAAAAACTCCACAGGAAAAAAAAAAAAAGCTGCTAGTGGGAGTAATAAGGCTGGCGGTGGCCATAGCTCAATGGGTAGGATGCCGGCCACATGCACCACGGTGGTGGGTTCGAACCCCGCCCAGGCCAGCTAAAACAAGACAACTGCAACAACAAAAAACAGCCAGGCGTTCTGGCAGACGCCTGTGGTCCCAGCTACTTGGGAGGCCTAGGCAAGACAATCACTTGAGCCCAAGGGTTTGAGGTTGCTGTGAGCTGTGATTCCTCCTCATTCTACCCAGGGTGACAGCTTAAGACTCTGTCTCAAAAAAAAAAAAAAAAAAAAAAAAAAAAAGAAAAAAAAAGAAATAGGATTTCCTAGTGATTGACTTTATCCTTCTGTTTTCATTGGCTTCTAATGCTCCTTAGGTCTCTGGTAGCCCACTGGGATTATTCTCAGGGTCTTAGCAAAACGGAGCGTGCAAGGAAGGAACAAATGAACACATACCATCTGCACTGCAATTTGTCTTTGACAACAAACTCTTCTGGGATCCCTTTACTCTGGCTGATTTTTGTCCAAATACCCAAATTCTGTTCTGTAGGTGTGTTTTTATCTACTTAAGGACCCATGTGCTAATTCTCTTTGAGTGATAGTGAAGTTATGCAATAGTTAATCAATGAAGATCAATGAAGAAATTCCACATTTGAGTTATTTTTTAAAATGCTCTAAACCATTGTAGCTATCATTGTTTTATTTTTCAAAATGTGTTGATTACCTTGAGTATAGATTACTAGTTCTGTATGAACTAAATTTGTTTGTAAATTGGTAGTCATGAGAAGAAAATATTTTCTATGATAACAGTGCGTGCTGTCTCCCTCCCCTCTTTTCTCTTCATCTCCTCTCTCTCTATATATATATCAAGCAAACCATTAAAAAGTGATGATTCTGAAAGACACTAAGTGTAATGTTTCAAGTGCCATCACTTATGTACTATATCAGGCAAAATTGATGTGGTATTTTTATATGAACTATTCTCTTACACATAATAAACTCCAAACACATTAAGCTATCATCATTATCCATGAACTTGCATTTAAATCTTTATATCACAGCTCTGCCTTTTCAGTATCTTGCACCTCATCTCTATTATTTTCACCTCAAGACTAATTTTTCCTTTTATGAGATCTAACCTGCTAGTGTCCTTGGTGATACACTTTATGGCACTTTCATTTACAGTAATTGTTTGGGCAATTTGCTGCATAGTTCAACTGGAAAACATTTTGCCAGCCCAGGTCTAAACCTTCAGAAACGCATTCCATTTTATAATAAGCCAAAGTTTTTAACTTAGAAATGATGCATGTCTTTTATTCAAAACAACATCTAGCTTTTCTTTCAGTGAAAAAATAAAAGTAAATTTAAATTCATTGAAGTATGGATAGACAATCTTCATGGTGAATAGAAACTGTTTTATAGAGTTAATAGTAGCAGAAATGCAATTCACATATCTACCCCTATTCTCATCATCCCCCTAGAAAGCTTTAACAGTAGAATTACCCATATCTTCATAGTAAAAATCAGTGTAGAATAGTCGGGTTAGCCATACCTTCACAGTAAAAATCAGTGTAGAAAAGAAGAGTTAGCTAGTGTTTCTCAAACCTCACTGCACATAGTACAGGGAAAAGGTACCCATGTCCAGACCCCACGACGAAGAGTCCAATTTAACTGGTCTGGATGGTCCCAGCTTAAGTATTTTAAAATGCTCTGCAGATGATTCCATATGCACAAGGGTTGAGAATGACTGATGTAAACAAAGGACATAAATATTGCTGTTTTGATTTAAAACTTAAAAAAGAAAATCACAGTATTCCCAAAAGAATAATTTTATTTAAAAAGAAAGAAAAGTTAATAAATCCAAACAAAATAACACATTGAAAAATGTGGCATGAGAGATTTTTAAGCATTTTTAAGCTTACATTACGTAAGGTGGGACATCGAGATATAAAGAATAAGCTTTATAAACTATTATTTTGCCCCTGTGATGACTTGGATAAATGGCACATTTCCTTAGGGAAAGGGTACATTATACAGCATAAGCAAAGTTAATTTTCCTTTAGAATGAAGTAAACTTTTAAAAGATACTTTTCTTCTGAAGACATTAATTAAGGTGGTTAAGACAGTTTTTAATCAGTACTACACCACTGCAATAAAAAAGAGGGCCCAAAGTGAGCCGGACTCAACTTGGATCTGTACAGAAGTGAGTAGGCGTTTAAAGCGGAGAATTAAGGAGTGAAAAAAGGGGCACCTGAGAGCTCACTAGAGTCCGGAAGAGTGAAAAGTAGAAGGGATGGGTCTAAGTGCTGACTAGGCTAGCTTTGACCATTAGCAATTACTGGAGTTAAGATGATATCCTTCCACAGAAACTGGGAAACTGAGGCTCTGTCCTCACGGATGATCATATTTTAATGAAATGGGTTCTGATTCTTGAGGAAAACACTACTGAGTTGTAGAAGATACCTATACATTTACAGAGGACAGAAAAAATGTTCATAATTATAAGCCCCGTTTCATAAATGGTGGTCAGGGGACTATCTTTAGGTTTTGGCTAGCACAAACAGCAAATTCTTTTGGAAGCCTTGAGCTTTCTCAAGTAGGCACTTTAAGAGAGGTGAGGGTCATCCTAGGAATGCAACCTTCATCTGCTAATAACTATGTGAGTATTTGTTTAAGACTTCAATGTGCAGAGAGTGGGTGAACAAAATCACTTGTCTATAGAGGCCAAGATTGAGGCCTGGTTGAGAACTGGGGCATGCAGAGCCTGGTGAGGGTTTGGTCAAGGAGAGAATCTGTCATTACTGTGTCACTAAGATCTGCATCTACTCAGCTGTTAGCTCTTTTCATTGGACATCATTATCCCTTTCATTACCATGTCCCGTAATATTCTGTCTGCCTAGAATATTCTTCTGCTCCCTCATCTTCATTTGAGCATATACTAAGACTTCAGTTCTCAAACAAACTACTATCTCCCCACGAAGCCTCTCTTGGCTGCCTCTCTTCCCAGACTTTGAGTCAGTTCCCTAATTGTTTTCATCTTATAGGGCTCCATGCTACCCTCATCACAAAACAGAAAATTGCAATTTTTAAAGTGCTGGTTTGTGTTCACCTGTATCCTTCATTATACTGTAAACTTTATGAGGGGAAAAATTTTTCAATCTCAGCCTGCACTAGTTTTACTTGTGTCTGAGTGCCTGGCACGCTCTAGATGTTTGTTGAATGAATACATGTTTGATTTTATCCAATATTATTCTGAATTAGCATCCTGTCCAATAGGTGGACTGAATCATTTTAAATCCGAATGTTGACTATGAAGCCCTGTGCTGCCTTGTTAAAAGTGGGAACAGAGGTCCCTGGCTTTGTCAACATAACTGCATCTCAGAAGTTTGGCTCTTGCACCTGACTCCTTTGGCAATCCAGGATGTGGTCCAACTTCCTCACTCACCTTCTCCTTACCTTTCTGTTTGTACCTGGTCCCAATATGCTCATATGCTAATCACTAATCCTCAGCCATTGTTTTCTTAGTGAACTCTCTTACTTCATCTTCTCAGGATTCCTGGTAATGAACTTTGCTGTATTTATTCAGGGATACCCAAGCTTTCAATGGGACAAGCCATCTTGGTATTTATAAGCTTCTGAAATCCTGCAATTCCCTCAAATGGGAGTCTCCAGAGAAAATGATTTGGCGCCTCTGCTGCAAACTTCCTAATCGCTTGGACTTATTTTTCTGAATGTGTATGTTGAGGTGTGCCATCTCTGAATCTGTTTACATCTGTTCAAGATTAGAATCTGGGTAGAACCAATAACTATTGGATGCATCATGGCATTTAGTATCGAAATAACAGTAGTTAGAATATGAACTGTAATTAGCTGCTTGTGATAATTACATTAAGAAGTATTGTTTATGTTAAAAAATGATATTATCTCTTATTTAAAGTATTTTAATCAAATAAAATCTATGTAGGATCTCTTCAAGGGAGTGAGGACCATAAAGCTAACATAAAAATTATATTACTGATTTTATATGGAGATGTGACTGCCTTATGATCAATAAACATAAACATCTATAGACTCACTACAGAGTTTGGGGTATATGGAGTGTAAAACTAAAGAACTAAGGGTTTGAGTCTCCTGAATTTTAGTAAAGTAATAGTAGTAAAGTCTTATATTGTATTTTAGATTAACCTAGAGTAATAAAGTAGTAAGAAAATGAATATAGACAGTAAATAAAGTTCCAGATGAAAAGTTATACTATAATGTATTTTCCACAACATGGTTTGTGAATAAGCTTAAAAAATACTTGAATACCTTTCCATGGATTCTGTAGCTAATTCTGTTGCAGAAATATTAGTTTGATTTTGATCCCCTTCTTCCAGGACTGTTAGTTCAAAGACTGAATGACTTTTACTCCATAAAATTTTTCATGTTGTTTCAAAAGGGAACATGGGTGTTAACCACCATTTTGCATAAATATAAAATGCCTATAGCATTTTAGCTGTTAGCATAATACTAACAGCTAAAACTTACTGACTGCTTGCTGCTCACCAGGCCCTGACGGGTTTACATTGGTTTCCTTGACTGCGTGTTACATGGACACGAATACTTCTCACTCGGTTTAACTGCACCCTTTTTTTGCATCCTCTCTCAGGCCTTTCTTGGCTCCCATTTTTCTTTTCTCTATTCCTCTGCCCTTTCCCCAAACTCATTGTCAGTCCATATTATTCCACTGTTGATTACACTATCCATGTCTCACAGTTTCAATTTAAAAAAAAAAGAAAAAAGAAAAAAAGAAAGCATCTTGTTTCTTTGCTTTGGTCTGTGATTAGGTACAAACCAAACCATTGAAGAAAAATATAAAACCAGTTTTGTACCACGTCCTGAATTTGACTGATTTAGCCAACATGAATCGAGTGGTTTATGGGTATAAATTCTGCCTTAAATCAAAGAAACATGCGCTGAAGGGGAGGGAGTCTTCCAACATGAACATTAGAGTCTACATGAGTATAGGATCTTTTGTGAAGATCTCCGTGACAGAGAACGGAAGAAAGAAAGTAGTTTACAAAAGGTGTGGGTGAGGGGTTGGCAAAGAAAATATGCAACACAAAATGTATGCCTCAGTGCTTTGCATTAATCATTTGCATATTAAGAAGTCACAAGTCGGCACATTAATGAATCCCTAACTAGGCTCTGACACAATAGACTGATCCCTCCCTTGAGAAGTCATTATGGCCTATCATGTCAACGATTCGCATATTAATGACTCTCTCCCTTGCTCATCAACAGGTAGCCTAATAGGCTTCCATTGAGTTCTTTTTCATTTGCTTTTTAAATATATTCTCTCCTCCCTTCCTTTTATAACACTATTGTGAAGAATTGACAAAAAGGTGCATTAAGATGATTTTAACGTGTGACGTAAGTTCACAAAAGCATTTAAATTTAGAAATAATGCTTTAAGACTTACTGAGTCTGCCAAGAAAACTTTTTAAATACACTTAAATACAAATCTAGTTTGATAATAGGTTTCTTATTTGGATTTTTAACACGAACCATCTAACCCAGTTTACTGTATTTCGATTTCCTTTGGTGTATGAATGTATGATATGGTTAGCATGAGTAAAAGAACTCGTTTGGAATATGTTTGTAAAATGAAATTGCTTGAAAATGGATATGAATTCCTGCAGCCTTTAAAACATAGAGGCTGCTGAACACTTATTAAAACTAAAAGGCTTGAACTAATAGGGGAAAAAAATTAAAAATACAGAAGAAATACTAGACATATATTGGATGCACAGCAATTTAGAAATATGCCAAGGATCTAAAAATTGACTTCATAACTTTTAAATTTAAGATTTAAGTAAAAATAGCCCCAGCAAGGCGGCGAGTATCATGTTCTTGCTTGCTTCAGCATGCTTTCACTTTTATTAATCCAAATTTTACATTATAATTTTTAAGATAGCTGGTGTTGTTTTGTTTTTTTTTTTAACAAATTTAAAGTCTATGATTGAAATAGACTCTCTCAGTACTTTTATTATTAAATGATATACATGTTCACTTGATTTACTCTCCAGATAAAGAAAGAACTTTTTTTTTTTTTTCTATGAGACAGAGTCATACTGTAAAGTGCAATGGTATCGTAGCTCACAGCAACCTTAAACTCTTGGGCTCAGGCATCCTCTTACCTCAGCCTACCAATTAGCTGAGATTACAGGGGCCTGCCACAATGCTCGTGTGGTTTTTCTATTTGTAGGAGGGGTCTGCATTTTTTTTCAGGCTGGTCTTGAACTCCTAAGCTCAAGCAATCTATCTACCTTGGCCTTCCAGAGTGCTGGGATTATAGGCAGGTGCCACCATACCCAGCCAAAGATGAACTGTTGATACGTGTTTGAAATCTTTTTCAAAAGCCAGGAATGAGACAGAAACTGGGGGGAAAGTTGGAGAACTTTGGTACTTTATCCCCCATAAAAAAATGACAAAGCAACCAACCACCTAAGAACATCACCACTTTTAGGAACAAAAGTGAGTGGCTACAGGTCCATGCTCTGTGCCACCGTCAGTTTGGGAAGGGATGCCTCTCATGAGAAGTCACTTCTGAATGATTTGATTGCAAAGTCTGGAAGTCTCATGCTCCTTTCTATTTATTTCTTCTCTGAACCCTTCCAACCATACACCGGTACTATCAATTTACATTTTAAGTTATCTTTTCTTAACACAGTTTCAAAACAACATGTAATGCAAATGCTGATACAACAGTGTCCAAACCTTTTTCTTTTCTGCAGTTTATTGGAAAAATAAGAGTTGTCTTGGGTTACACATAAAATACACAAACACTAAGAAAAGATGACGAGCAAAAGAAAAGTTCTGTGCATACTTCTTGTGATATCCAACACCACAGAGAAGCAAAACAGGTCTCAAATAATTTGCATGTGGCCTCCCAGGCCACAGGTTGGACATCCCTGCATGGATGTCGGAGCTCAGCATTTAACTAATCAAATAATCTAGGTGATGGTTATTGTAGATTCCACAGAGAAAACATGTTTGAACAGGTTTTCTTTAACTGCTATTAACTGGCTCAGTAATCATGACTCCATGATAATAAATTTTATATACAACCACAACAAACTGATATAATTATGAAGAAAATAATGCCCCAATCTCAGTATCTTTAGGAATAAAAAGTACACATAACAACACTCTGGTACTTCTGGAAAGAGGTAAGTAGTATAAAGCTCTTAGCACCCTCTTTGTAGGGAAATTGTGGAGAACAGGATGGGGTAGCAGATCTCTCAGGTGGACAATCCCTTCTCAGCATTTACCTGCTTCTAGGGCACTGGTTCTCAACCTTCCCAATGCTGAGACCCTTTAATATAGTTCCTGTGGGTAGTGACCTACAGGTTGAGAGCCACTGTTCTAGGGTGATGATGGCTTCCTTTAAAAACTTAGGAAAATAAGAATTTAAGGTGAACAAGTTTAAGAATGCCTTATCTTAGGTATATTCTTCACTTTTTCCAGGATCTATCACTTTTAAAACTTACATTCCTCTCTTGATAGAATATATTTGGCAGATTGTAGCAGAAGAATTACTTAGGCAAGGTTCACTTGTAAGTCTTCTTTGACTTAAAATGTATGAATTTAGTTCATCATTACATCCCATTTCAAAGTAACATACAATTTTTCTGGTTCATGCTCAGATCCTCACAATTGAGTGTCTCTTTACAAAGTACAGATCTGTACAGAATTGTACATCGTGCTCAATTCAATTATGGAATTAAATCTAAAAAGTTTTTTTTCTCTCCCTGATTCCTTTGGGGAGCTAGACAAAATTGTATGCACTTTTGGACATGACAAAGCAGATGTATACCTATGAGATAGGACAATTAAGTTCACAGACTCATCCTAGAAAAGGTAACTACATACCTCATTGCCACATATTGCTACAGCCACCAAACGGCCATGGAGAGACTGTCAAAGGCAACAGCATTATCGTTTTCAGTATGTTTTCAAGATCAAATGCCAAGGCAATGGTCAATATTCTAATTTATATATTTAAATATTGATCTTTAGAAGAGTTTCAGGAACATTATGACTCAGCTTTATGCAAAACTTCAAAATAACTTGACAAAACCAACTGGTCACTAACTTAGAGATTCTTAGTTACTAGTACACACGCTCAGTTTATTCAAGGAGCTTATGGCTTTCAATTGCTTATGATTATATTTTAAAAGCAGTAATTTCTCTTGTCTGATAGGTATTTCTCAATAACATATTGGTCTTAATCAATTGAAGATACTAATAATGTTTCGGTATTTGAAAAGTTTTATTGGCCATAATTGAAATGATGTGGGCATAAATCATTCCATATTATGTAGTCAAAATAATGTTAGAATACTAACAAAATATTCTGGTAAGATTTCTGTGGTAGTAAATTTAAACAGATAATGCAGACCGGGAGATTTAATGGACTATTTTTGACTGCATTGCAATTTTAAGTTGGTAGTTTATTGTCTCCATCAGCATTTTTGTCTTTTGAAAAACAAGAGTTTTTTTTCAAATTAAGCATTTCTACATCATATTCATATAATTTGTTAGTGATATAAATATAGAGCTAGAAGCTATGTTATTTGATATCAAAGAAACCATATCATTTAATATCAAAGCTCAGAAGAGCAGATTGGTTCCATTTTAAGCAACGGGGAGGTTAATACGTGGCGGCTATCCGGTTGTATAAAAATAGAGTTGTGGGGCTTTATCTAGCCACAACAAGAAAGTCCCTTTAGCTGTTATCAATGCTTGCTGCGGGTGCTGCAAAGGGAGTCAGTGTGTGTTGTACTTGACCTCTCTAATCTAACCCAGAGGTTTCACTTTATAGATAAGGAATATGATGCCCACCAAAAACCCTGTGCCAGTCGAGAAAAAACAAATCAGAACAAAATGAAACTTATGTGCGTTACCATTCTAGTTACTGTTTCCCAGATTCAGCCTATGAGGGAAATATAAAGCCATTTATAAAAGTCTGACTTTTTTTCTCTTTTAAGATTATTTCTTGCTTTTTCAAAGCCTGTTAATAATATTGAATTCTATTCATTTTGCCTTCCTTTCTGAAATTACCATTAAGAAACTTAATGCATCTTTTAATCCTTTATTTCTTCTGCATAAGGCCTTAACTCACTCCCCCCCCCCCCCCCTTTGGACACTTACGTTCACAATTAGACATTTATATCTCTAATTATCTCTCTTTTGATCAAATATTTCTCTTCTATTTTCAGTTTTATTCCTGATCAAGAGAAGACCACCGGTATTTTAACACCAAAGGAAAAGATACTGAGCTGTTGTATTGGCTAATGTATTATGAACTTTACCTCTACTTAAGTACAAGTCTTTGCTTCCCTCCTCCCTCCAATATATACATGGCCATAAAATGTCAGAAGGCTAGAAAGACAATTTTTAGGGAAACAGCAATAGAACATGAAAATAAATTTTACCCTAGGAAAACCTGGATAGTATTTTTACTTGTGTCTACTTAGCACCAATGCTGATATGCTATTTTTAAAAGACTTTTTAAAAAATCTCAAAGGAGGTTTGTTCAATTATTTCTGATGTAAAAGATCATTTATTTTCCATTTTTTCTTGTGCTGGATAGGGGGGTTGAAAGTAATCAAATGCCATCCCAGCTTTGAACAAAGAGGACGGGTCTGAACTTCTTGAGGAGCTTCACGTTTTCTTTTTAGCTGTTTATGTCATAGAGTGAGAGGTGATGCCGCGAATTCCAAGTTTGATCTTTAGACAATTCTGAGCACTTTCAGGCAGAGTGTTAAGGAGACACGCATACAACATTCAGGACTCATTTGAAATGATTTACTTTTATGCCGACATTTTGATTCTTGTTGGAAGAGAGTTACACTTTGCATCTCACAACCTAACCCTGTCATTCACCCTAACAGGTTGGGCAATTCCATCACACCAAAGGTTTCCATGAGGTTTCACTCATATTTTAAGACATGTGGGATTTTAGCACAATGGCATTACAGGACCTTAGGAAAAACGATATTATTACTTATTACTGCAAATGACATTTTGACAGTGTTAAAATTAACCAAAATTCCAAAAGGAGAAATGCGACATACCCAGAAACTGCAGTAACATTAAGACGGTGCCTAAATCCTGACGCGGAATAAATCAACTGGGTAATAAAAAAAGGTGTGAATTAGCAATCCAGTGCTCACTGGATTTGGAGAGGATACTTTTAAATAAAAGCTTACTTTAACTGAAGATCCACTGATTTTTCTTTGAAGAGAGGTCTTCTGATATTAAGGCTACATTAAAAAGATTAAGCAAGTATGGTATTATGAGTTGCAAAGTTTAGTCTTAAAAATGGCTTGTTAATTAAACATAAGAGAGAATATGATAATCGATGAAAAATAAACACAACTCCAAGTAAAAGAAGCATTGGTTCTGTGATAAAGTAGAACTAATAATCAATGTGGTACTAACTACATTTCCCTAATAAAAATAATGAATCTATTATTTCACTAACGATAGATTTATTATTTCACTAAATAATAGATTTAATAAGATTTTACCTTATTATTTCCCTAACAGATTTATTACTTCATGTGTTAGAAGCTATGTTAAATTATCGTTCTGTGTAAACAGTAGGTAACATTTTGAAGAAAAAAGAGGCAGGCAGAGGTTAAGTATCTTGTCTAAAATCACCTGGTGAGTAATTGTCCTAGTAAGTGTTAATTCAGAAAGACTGAGATTGGCATCCAGCTCTTTCTGCCCTTTTCCACTATGGATGGGCCTCTATGGCGAGAGCCCTGGCATGGTGACTAGGAAGCTTGGCTCTAGTTACAGCCTTACCACCAGTTAGCTTGCACAACTTTTACCATATTGTTGAGCTGGGCTTTGGTTTCTTTCTCTATAGAATGATGAGATGGGACTCTCTAAGTGTGAATTCTCCTGCAAATCAGCGAGGAACTTGGCTTACAAACTAAAACACACTTTCCATAAGTTAGATGGGACTCAGAAGAGTCTATAGAACTCAAACTTTTGAAGGATTAATAGCTGACCAGAAATAAAAATTATTGTTTGCTGATTTGTTTTATTAGCTAGGTTGAAAATATTTTTCAATTTCTACCCTATTAATACCTTATCATTTCATTCTGTAAGGCACATAAGACAAGTGGCCTGTTCTTCAATACATGTTTTTGTTTTTCTGGGTACATACATGATACATAAATAATTATTTGTGCATAGAGCTACAGCCGTTCTAATATAATTGAGTGTGACTCTTTATTTGAGTTATGTGTGGTTAGACAAACACTAATCAATGTCACCTAAGTCTGAGATTCCTGTTAAACATGCAGATTCCCCCTCCCTACTCCAGAGATACTGATTCATTAGATCAGATGGCAGGCTTCTTAAGGAAGCACTTATTACAAGCACCTGGGCACTGTCACACTGGAGATCTGTGAATCACCTTTTGAGAGGCACTATTTGTACTTAAGAGTGTGCTTCTTGAATTAGCTGACTACTAATAGATGCTCTGGCTTTTAACTTTCATTTGTCCTAAACTGTATCTTGAATTACTTGACATATGTGGAATAATTCTTTTTTACTTAATAGGTATTTTTCATATGATGTCTTAAGCTTGGAATTGCATTTCTGCTTTTCACTAGCAAAATGCTACTTCTGCTTCAGGTTTCCCTCTAGGAGCCATGTCATTCTGGAAGCTATTTGACCTCGCTGTGCACCTTGCTAAGCACACAGTCATCAGACTCTGGGGTTATTGTTTTATTTAAGGGTCCATCCTCTCTGCTAGCTTGTGGGCCATTGAGGGCAGGGACACTGACTTGTTACTTTTTGGTGACTTAATGCAACATTTGGAAATTTGTGAGTACTCAATAAATCTTTGTTAAATGATGAATGAATGAATATGGTTCACCACAAATTTAAACTTACTATTGTACTTTATAAATATAACTATTGGCTGGAAACCATTCACTTCTTCCTATGTTCAGCACATTTATTTTTTATTATCTACTTTAGATCATCACGTAAAATTTCAACATTTTGTCCCATTTGTTTGAAATAGGGGTAAATTTACCTCAAATTGTAAAAATGGGGCAAGTCTTTGTGCATTGATATTACGACAAAAAAAAAAAAGGAAAAATGAAAAATCTGAGCATTTTACATTCAACAAGCACCAGTTTTCACTGATCACCTCTGTAAGTTAGGTCTTGATCACTTGGACAGTGACACAAAATATAAATTAACCCTTTATAACCCCTTATAACTTGATCAGTTGAGTCTACTTTACACCACAACATTGGTTTTACCCCTTAGTTGTATTATTGCTGTATTACGCTTTCAGCATAGCTTAATTCAATGGATTTGGTGCAATGAGATACACTGTTGTCTATGTCAAGAGTTTGCAAATCTGGCCTCAGGTCAAAATCATTGTTGGGGATTTTAGCACCATCATTCTTTATTCCCCCTCTCACCTCCATGCATAGGTCTATTAATTCAGACTTTACAGAGCTATGGTCTGGGAACCATTGTTCATGGTTCATGTCCCAGTATTCATGTAAGAAGGAAGGGATAAGGCAGCAGGACTCCAAAACAATTGAGAGGCTTAAAGTTTGTATGCAAACTTGATTTCTAGTTCCCTAGAAATTCATCCATGTCGAATGCCCATTCCCACTAAAACAGATTGGCAAGGACTACTTGGAATGTTATAAACACAGTTCAACAAAGAAAAAATAGTATACATTCCGTTTTCCCCAGCCAAGGACTGGAATGAAAATCAGGAACCTAGGCAAATCTTACTGGTCCACTGTCTAGGCATATGTACCAGAGATTAGTGTCCACATGATCACCCGAAAAATAAATCATCTGGTCCATAAGAGACCAGAAAGCAACCTGCAGATTAGTTCAAGATCTTGTTGGCTTATAGCACAGGAGATCTAAATTAGCCGCCACACTTAACCTTGTCTTGGGTCTGGGGACAATCTTGTAGATTTCTCATCCTCATGAATGTAAGAAAGTGCTAAAAATGTTTTTTTTTAACAATTTAACTGTTTTTAAACTGTTTAAAAATGTTTTTAGCGTTTAAAAAAAATCTATATACAGGGAAGTTATCAACAAATTATATTGACACTTACATCAAAAGTTATAACTCCAGGTCATCTTCTCTTTCTTCATGATCATCCCCCTTCCCTTTCATCATTTTGTGCCTGAAATATTGCGAGTCCTATAGTCCCATAGGACTAGAATTCTGGCTTCTTTGTGGTTCATCCGGTCTAAGTTCCCCATTGCATTACCTCCAATGTTAGTTCCCTCAAAGTCAATCGCTGTCCTGTTTTAACCACTCCCCACATGGTTAAAAAGAAAGTAAAGAATTCAGTTTCATTTTGCCTAGCCTGCTGAACCCTTAACAGACTGGCACAAACTACTCCCAGTTCTGTCCCTTAACATTCTTTCTCCAAGTCCAATCCTCTGAATAGCTTCTCACTGTTTTTAGATGGGCCTTTTTCTTTTGTGCTTTCTTACTTTCATCTTTGTCTTCCTCTTGTTTGCTCCACCTATGATGACCTTATCCTTCTTCTCTGAGTGGGAAACTCCTTGTTATGCAACTCTGTAAACTCTAATTCAAAATGTTACTTCCCTTACTTTTCCTATAGCATCTCATTTCTGTTCTCTCTTCTCTCCAGAATTTCTGTACGATCCTATTACTTATTATACACTTTATCGTTTTCCAATAATAATTATAATTGCTTATTGATGGGTCTATATCCATCCTGACATTATAGCTTCCTTGAAGTAGGAAGATAGAGATTATTTATCTTTGATTTCCCAGTATTTATTAAAATTTATGGCATACAGTAGGTATTCAAAAAGTATCTACTAGAAAAATGGAGTGACTCCTCTTAGGGTAAATAATACACCTGACTATATTATGTGATTTAAAGTGTACTGAAAATTAGCTATTGATCTGTGAAATTTATATCTCTTTGGCTTTTTAATTTCAAAAGTCATAAGAATTTTAAAATTCTATTTAATTATTTGACCCCGTAATTGAAAGCATTGTCCTAAACTTTAGAAAGGGTGAAATTTTAACGCCTTAGAAGACATGCAAAAATATCCATACTTTAAAATATTATATCCTTATCTGAAATTAAATCTTAATGATGAAAAAAGAGAACAATGGCATGGTGCTGTTGGCAGGAGGTAGAGAGGAGAAGAGGAGGTAGATGCTTTTATGCTTTTATTACGCCACTATTATGTGTCAGGCACTGGGAATTCAGCAACAAAAGAAAATCCCCTGTTCAAAGATAATTGAAGGAACATAAAGGGGAGATGAGAAATATTAAAAAAATATGTTTTATTTATATCACAATTGTTACAGTTCTGGAAACTATCATTATCAACCACATTTTTTGTCTTTTTCTTGAAATTTTCTAAAGCTGTTTAGTTAAACTCTTTACATGTAATCGGTCTTATGAAAAATGCTTTGAATATCAGAGTGAGATTTTATTTGTAGACATTCTCTAATCTAGGCCAGAGAGCAACCCAGATGTCTGCATAAGTTATCTGAAACTGGAGTTAAACTGCATCTTTAAATAAGCAGCCACCAAAAGTCACCCCATTCAATGACCGACTTCTAGTCATTATCTTTCCCAATTCCTTCCTCTTACTTTGTTCCACCTGATATAACCATAATCTTGAAAATAATGTTCTTTTTCATATAATTGTCATTATAAAAGCATGTGTTCCCATATATATTTTAAACCATATATACTTATGTGAATATATATTGAAATTATTTTGGTAGGTTTTAGTTTAATAAAAATAATTTCCTCTGATGACATATTTTGGGATTGTTCCTTTTCATTTAATATTATATTGCTAAGATTTATCCACATTGTTGTGTGTCTCTGTGTTTTATTAATTTTGAGTGCTATCTAATATATCATGTTGTGATAGTCATAGTTTTGTATCTACCCTTTTGTTGATAGGAACTTGGGTTGGTTCAAGATTTAGACAGTCAATACCAAGGTCAACATGAACATCCTATAGGGCCTCAGGGAATGTGCATGCGTGTTCCTCTTGGATCTATACCTGGGGATGGATGTAGCACTGACAGATTATATAAATGTTAATCTTTAGGAGAGGATGTCAGTTAAGTTTTCCAAAGTGATTTAGCCTGTTGATTCTCTCACCCATTACATATAAAAAAAGGTCTGTGGCTCCAAATCATCTCCAACTCTTTGTATTAATAGATATTCAAAATTTTATCAGTTAAATAGGTATAAAATTTTACCTCCTCATGGCTTTGATTTTTAATTCTCTGTTCTCTAATAATATTGACCATTCTCTTATATGCTTATCAGCCATATGTGTGTTTTTTTTTCTCTTCTGTGAAAATCTGTCTCCCACACCTCTTGCAATGAATTGTTTGTACTTTTTATTGATTTAGAGTTCTTTATGTATTCTTGATACCTATATACGTTGATATTTTATGATGTAAATATCTTTTTCCAGTTTATAATTTCTATTTTTTCTTTACAGAATATCTTTCAATGAACAAAAGTTTTAAAAGTTGAATAGTTAAACTGACCAATTTTTTAAGTCTCTGATTTCTTTCTTTATTTAAGAAAATATTTCCTACTCTGAACTCTAAAAGATATCCAAATGTATTTTCTATTAAGAATTTAAAATTTTCTGACATTTAAGGTCTGAATGTGACTAGTAGCCATTTTCCCTATCTCCATTTACAGAAAAGTCCCTTATTTCCCTACTGTCCTTTAACAAAGTTCTAAGTTCGTGTGATTCTGTTACCAAGGTCATTTCAGTAGTTTTTCTGTCCGTGTATCAATGCACTTCTTCCTTAATAATTTAATCTTCATAATAACACCTGAAATCAGGTAAAGCAGGTTTTTCCTTCCTGCCATTTCTCACAAATATGTCAGCTATGGTTAACCCTTTATTTTTCTATTTAGAATCATAATTTCAAAATCTGTAAAACTCATTTTGCAGTTTTTATTAGATTTGAACCAAATCTGCAGATAAGTTCAAGAGAGAATTAATATCTTTGTAACATTTTCTTCATATCTATGAACATGGTATATTTCTTTTTTTTTTTTTCTGGATGTTTTATAATATTTCTTGATAGGATTTTATTGTTTTCTCTGGAGAAAACTTGTATATTTTCTATTAGTTTTGTTCATATATATTTAATATATGAAAATTTCATTTATTTCTGCTTTATTTTTTCATTTCATACTAAATCTAATTTTTTCCTCTTTTATTTCTACATTTACATATTTTTGTGAGACACTAACATAATGATGCACAGTTGAGCACTTCATCATTTGTTCTCAAAATAAGTTGAAGCAGGCTCCTATAGTTGTGAATCAATCATTGTTTAAAAATTAAGGTATTTATTTTCAATAAATCTAATTGAATTAGGTTTATTAAAGGAAATAAAATTATGGCCAGATAGGAGAAATAAATTTTAGTGTTCTATAGCACTGTAGGATGATTATAATTAACAGTAATATATTACATAATTTCAAATATCTTGAAAGAGAATATTAGAGGTACCCAGCATG
Source organism: Loris lydekkerianus (assembly GCA_963574355.1). Classification (NCBI taxonomy): domain Eukaryota; kingdom Metazoa; phylum Chordata; class Mammalia; order Primates; family Lorisidae; genus Loris; species Loris lydekkerianus. Next base: position 21,067 of record CAUYPK010080452.1, read on the forward strand.
AAGAAATGCTAAATGTTTGAGACAATGGATATGCTAATTACTCTGATGTCATCACCATGCATTATCTATATCAAAATATCACTATATTTGCTCCAAATATTGCAATTATTATCATCTAAACAAATAAAGTGAATGAAAAAATTTTTAAATACAAATTACTGATAACATTTTAATCAGGTAAAAACAAAAGCCTTTGAGTGAATATTATTTTTCCTTTACAAATGCAATGTTCAGGATTGTTACGGGAATAAAAAAGAAGAAGGAGGAATTAAAAGCTACGTAATGGTTTATATTTTATTAAGCACATAGGTATTATGTATGTGGGGGAAGGAAAGATGTGTCAGCTTGCAGTTGAATTTATAACAAAAAAATTTCCCCTAATTTTTAGCCTCATTTAGCAATATAGATTTATAGATTATGTCAGCAACCATAATGGAAACAGTGTATTTTTCTAACAAAGTTATATTCATATAGAAACACTATTTTCATGTATGGACCCACTAAAGGTACCAAATGATTTTAGTAATGTTAAAAGTAAGCATCATACATATACAAAACTGAATTACCTTCTTCTATGGTCAGAATGGGGAAATTTGCAATCTTGTCATGATTTATTGAAATAAAATTAGTCTTCCTGGAATTTGGATCAGAATTCTTCATGCAGTAAAGATTAAATTCTGTTTCATAAATGTATCTATCAGCCATTGCCAACTTTCCAGGTTTCTTTTGTTGCTGAAAAGTCATTGAGAAACTAGAAGAAAAATCTGCTGGACCAGTATCAGAAAATGTGGGTACTAGTCAAATATTTCTGATAAATTGACTCGTGACATAACTATACACAAAGGGGGCTTTTTCACTAATACATTTTCCTATGTAGAGTCATGGGCAAATCTATTCTAATCATTCCACAAATATACCTAAATACAGTAAATTTAAAAGAAAAAGGCATTCATCTTTTTTTAATGGGTATGTATAATATGCTAGAAAAGGGAATGCAAGTTGAATAATTTTAACGAAATAAATTATATGCTTGCATATAAAAGATCTGAAGTTTTGATTATAAAATTGGCCTGTGGAAATACATTTAACTGAATATAAATTTAGCTGCATTACAGTTTGAAGTTAGCTTATTTCTTTTCTTATTTTCTGGAGAGAGAACTGATGTTATAGCAGTTCAACTGAAAGAATTTTCAGTAAAACAGAACACAAAAAATTAATAATTGAAATGTTAGAAAGCAATTTCCATGACCACAAATGGGCTGGCATTTATAAAATTTTATCATTTAAACCAAAGAAAAATGTTCATACTTGTGAAGATTAAATTCATGAATAATGGAATAATCTACATTTACATGTATTTTTATACTTTGGTTATATGAGTTTTAATATGAGAAGCACAATCTGGTTAAGAAATATGGCATTGTGTAAATTATTGTTAAATTTTTTCTACAGCCAATGTTTACTAGTGTATCATTTTATAAGATCAGTTTTACTTTAAAACATTCAGAGCAATATTTGAAAATATGAAAGCTCACATAATGTTTATTTGGCTGGCTTGCTATTGATTTGAATTTCCTTCTACAAAAAACAATTCTTAGGCAATGTAGTCCCAGGAAAACATAATATTTTTTGTTTTGAATTTAACAGTAAAGAAGAATCATCGGTAACATCAGAAGAGAATGACTTTGAGAATCCAAAGATTACAGGTAATATTATTATTTATTTTTTAAACAAAAGTTGTCTCTTTTGTTAAAACCTACAGTTAAAATAATCTTACACTGGTGCACTTATATTAACTTTTCAGATACTTATATCCCAACAATCATTTGTTCTCATGAGGCCAAGGAAGACTTGGAAACCAGTAATCAAAATGTAAAAGATGTAAACAGGAGAAATGATGAACATAATGAAAAAGAATTAGAGTTGATGGTAAGTGTTCTGGTTGCCACGGTATTAGGGAGATGAATCCATTTATGCTTCAAACATGCCACTATGCCTGCCTTTCAATAGCTTCCTCTAATATAATTTGCAAATGTGAAAGCACAGCCTATTCTAGCCTTGCATCTCTAGCTTGATCAACAAGGCACTTTGATTTCAGTATGTTGCTTCTGGTCTCTGCAGTGGTAAATTAATGACTTTCATTTCTTATCTCTTTACCAGCAGCTCTGAGTAATAGTTGATAGGAATTACAGGAGAGGTAGCACTGTCCTAATGTGCATTTCTGATCTTTGTGACAAGTGTACACTTAGCATAAACTTGTCTGTAAAATGAGAGGGCTGGACTGGATGATTGTTAGGGTCCTGTTCAACTCTACAAGTCTATGATTCTTGCATTTGGCAGCATTTTTTTTCCCACTTCCATCCTTGTGAGCATCTCAAAGTTCTACATCACTGTAGAGTGTTAAATTACCAAGTAAGGAGAAAATAGCCTGTGCCATAATTTTTAGACAGGAAACAAAATCAGTGCAGTCCAATTTGGTATTAAATTTGTTATAAATTTCACACTTGACGAACATTCAATCTATTAGGAATTTTGGGGGGGATGATTTAGATAGCACTTTTATCACAAGGGAAGAAATAGGAGTAAATGAATCACATAATGCAATTTATCCTTTATTGTATTTGGTTGGAGCTCATATCATTGTGATACATGGATTTATAATCATCTAAGATTAAAATGACATTTGCCTCTTCCAGTGTCAGCGTTGAAACAGAAAAGAAATAGAGCTCCTCTCTTTCTCTACATATTCCACCTTTTCTATAGTGATATGGGAGCTGCATCACTAAAGTATGCAATTTACTTTGCTCCAACTTTAAGAAACTACAAAGTTGTCATCCATTGTGAGAATTCTCACCAGCTGAAAGTTAACATCGCCATTTTTTTTTCAAACCACAGAATATAATGAAAGGGCCCTGAAAAATCACATATTTCACCAATACATCTCATTACAATGAGTGAGCTCAAATATAAAAGTTTGTTTAGAAGTTACTGAGATTGTACATCCAATAAATGAACAGGGAGCTGTAATTTAGATGCTAATTTGCTCCATGCCGACGTTAATGCATAAAACAATGAAGCTCTATAATAGATGGAAATACAACCAAATCTGTGGAACCCACAGGCATTGGCTTACAAGACAGCTGTGCAGTTGACAAGTAACATGAGCCTTATGTGAGAAGAAGGGGAAAACGTAAGATTTGCATATAATTATTGAGATCATGCAAATGTCAGTTATGAGGAGGAAAAAAAAAAATACAGGCATCTCACTGTTAAATCCTGACAGTTGGCATCACTGAAGAGCTCAAATACATTTGAGTACCAGTTGGCAGAGGGTCATTAAAACAGAATTTGCAGAGACATTAACTCCCTCACTTTTCTTTGAGTGACGTTTTGCTATTAATAGTTTGCAGAGGCTTTGCAGAAAACATATTAATAAGAGAAACTGTAATGGGGGCACCTCCAGCAAGTGTAAATGTAGCAAGGGGCACCCAGGAAGCTGCTCTCTAATTGATTAGCATGGAGCTATCAATGTGTATATCCTAAGTGAGGAGAAAGTGCAATGACAAGCAAGAATAGTTGAATAATACAATGTGATATTTAGAAGCTGGGAAGGAGGGTGATTAATTTGGGCCCCTTTTTTACTAATCTCATTCCCTAGTCATAGCCTACGAGGATCTCCCCTAAACATCTGGATTCCAGAGTATGTATGCAATTCACAAATGAAATGAGTCAAGGAAATCTGCCAGATAATTTCCAGTCCAGTTAATAAAACCTATCTAATTCATTGTGTGTATTTAAAAAAAGATAATATACTCATTATTTTTGTTGTTTTCATCCCGTAAGATAAACCAACACTTAATAAGATCTAGAAGTGCGGCTTCCAGAGATGAAAGGAATACATTTTCCACAGATCCAGTCAATTTTCCAAGTAAATCTGCGGGATTAGAGAAGAAACAAATCCATGGTGAAATAAGCGCTGACTTGCTTCAAAGGCCTTTGCCTCCAAGTTCATCAGCAGAAAGCTCCTTAAAAGGAGATTCTTACTGCAAAGAAAAATACTCCTTGGGAAATGATAAGTGTGGTCATCAACCTCCAGAGGAAATTACTGCAGATATGGAAAGAATCAAGCTGTCGCTGGGAGGTGCTAGTAGTGATGAATTAGTGCAATTACAAGTCAGCAGCAGAAAAGGTCTAGATGATGATGCTCATCCAGCCCACAAGAGGGGCAGAGTGCATGTGCCTTGCCCTTCCTCAGATCTCCTAATGGCAGGAAACCTTAATAAAACACAAGGAGGAGGAGCTAATGAAACTGAAGTGAAAGACTGGCAGTATTTAAGAGGAGATTTCCACTCTGATGCCTCTGCATATATTGAGGAACCAACAAGTGTATCTTCCAAGGAAGATTATGGCAGTGGTAAGGGTGATGAGGAACAAAGAACTCTTTTAAGTGTTAATGAAAAACAAAACCACATTTGTCAATCAATCTCACTTGACCAAGAAAGGAAGATGGGCCCCTCTGAAATAAGCGTGGAAGGGACTGGCGCTACTGACAGAGACCTGACTGCCGTGCTGAGCAAAGATACCTCACTTCCCGCCTGGGCAATTACAGCAGACGCGGCTCATTCACCAAGGACAAATTCAAGTTGGGAAGAAGCTATATTAACCCCAGAGTGTGATCGCTTGACTAGTGAAGGCATCCCTTCAGGAGGAATAACTAGTCAAGTCTGTTCACCAAGAAAGGGAAATGTTTTGAAGAATGATTATCTTTTCCAAGATGAAGAAAGAAAATCAGGTTGTGCTAATCCAGAAGATCGGGGTAAAAACTCACAGTATAAAGAAAGTTGGAATGTTCTGGAAAGTCAGGGAAAAGCAAGAGAAAGTAAGACAAATATACCAGAACAGATCAAAGAGCAAGCAGATTGTGAAGACTGGTGGGAAAAAAGAGATAATACAAGGGGTTTGAAAACTACTACAGAATTGTTTACCTGCCAAGAAACAGTGTGCTGTGAACTGTCTTCTCTAGCTGATGATGGTATTACTGAGAAAGCAGAAGCAGGTACAGCTTATATGATTAAGACAACATCAGAAAGTACTCCAGAAAGCATGTCTGCTAGAGAAAAAGCAATAATTGCTAAGCGACCCCAAGAGACAGCACGAAGTGACAGGCCCATGGAGGTAAAGGAAACAGCGTTTGATCCACATGAAGGGAGAAAGGATGCTTCACATTACACCCTTTGTCAACGAGATACAGAGGGTGTAATCTGTGACAATGATTTTGAAAAGGAATCATGTTTAGGTATTTGTAATGTGCATGTGGGTAAAATAGAGAAGAAAGAAGCCGTGTCTATGTACAATCCTGGGAAGACACGTGACAGGGAGAAGCTCGGCATGGGAAGTGTAACATCTGTGGAAGAAGAATCCTCGCACGCCATTACAAAAAATCAAAAAGCAACTTCTGAACCAGATTTACAATTGGGAATATCACCAACAGGCAAACAAATATTACCAGAAAACATGGAAAGACCCAGAGATCGTGGAAAGGTCCAAGAATTATCTCATAAAATGGACTTCGATCCCACCGTGATTTCTGCTTTAAACTCAAACACTAATACAGGTTCTCGGAAGGGCTCCCCCATTTCCAAATACCACACTAAAACTACAGGGCCATCTTCCAAACAGGCAGTTTCTGTACACAATACAGTGACTACAATGACTTTCAAATCTCTTCCTACTAAATCAGAAAATAATTGTAACCAATCAAGAGAAATCCTGGGTATGGAGAAGCATGCTCAGACTGGGTCTACACCTGAAGAAATTTCCAGAAGTTCAATAATGAAACCAGGTAGTAGAAAAGAAAGCTGTATGGGCCAGATTTTCCAAAAGGGAGAAAGCAGTGTGGAAAAATCTCTAGGGCCTATGATTTTAATCAGTGAACCTCTCGAGAACATGGAAGAAGCAAGGCATGAAAACGAAGAGTTAATAAACTCTGGACAATTGCCATGTTTTTCAGGTGAACATGAGCCTGAGAGCTCTGCTTCCGCCAGTCTCCCTGTTCAGGAAAGTCAAGTTCAAAGCAACAAATCTTTGTTTTCAAAATATACCAACTCTAGAATACCACACTTCCTTTTGTTTCTGATGTTCCTTGTAACGATCTACCACTATGACTTAATGATCGGTTTGGCATTCTACCTTCTTTCATTGTACTGGCTGTCCTGGGAAGGGGGTAGACAAAAAGAGTCTGTCAAAAAGAAATAACCTCAGCACGACTATTATTCTCTCTTAAAAGATAAGCTATTTAGCCCCACACATTTGGATTGGTGAAAGAGACTATTCATTGTTCAAAGATCCAGCAGTTTTTCTCTTGAAGGATCATTTAAAAAGGAATGCGTACGAAGTTTGCTCCTTCATATAAGTAATTATTCTATATAGGACCATTATGTTTGGATCATTAAATACCTATATGAATATGAGATCTCAAGCACATCAAGTTGAAATTAGGTACAGCTGTTGCTCCTTAGCAGGCTATGAAGTTGCAATGCTTCATGTCTCTTCACTACTTAAAGTGCTAGTTCTTGCATTCATTTCTTTTGCAGTAAAGATTCATTTGTTTTTTGAGAGTATATTTCCCCCTATAGTTTTTAGAAACAGATAAAATATGGACAATAGCAGGGGATTTTTTTTTTTTTTTTTTTTTTGGTCTTTTAGTACTGACCATGAAATTTGGATTTACCAGCACATACCAATAAATCAAATATTTCAACTTCTAGTTCATGTTTTTAAGAAAACCCCCATGTACATTGAAATGTGTAGACTTAAAGAAACATATTCTGTTCACTTGAATAATACTTTATGCACACACTTTATATACCTAGAAAGTCAGTGCATTCATAGCCCACATTTGACGAAGGCGGAAACAACTGGGAGATTATCTTTCAAGTCTGTTCCTGGGTGGCCCGTCTTTATGGTTTTTCCCTTGTAAAAGGAGACTGTAACACAGCTGAACTATGTCAACACCAACTATTCAGAGTTGAAAAATGTAAATTAAAAGTTCCACAGGCATTGTTTCAGAGGAAATTTGTACCTGCAAAGCATAAGACATTAAATGACGATAATAAAAATATTCCAAATGGACTATTTGTTCTTCATGGTAGTATTTTTGTCTTCAAAGTTTTAATCTTTTTGTCATTGTAAAACAATGAATTATTCCCTATGGTGAATTTAGAAAACAAATAAGTTTTTGGTGATATTTATTTAATGATTATTAAGTCATTAGATGATAACTCAAAATTGTAAGTAGACAAACAGATTATGTGGAAATCTGCTGAAGAAGAAATTAAAATCTGGTAGAGCACTCTGGCTGCTGTTATCACTCATAGTTTAAAGTGTGAAATAATGAAACATCATTTTAGTGAAATAAGGGTAATGCAAATATTCATTTACAACTTATTTCAACAACTATTAACTGAATACCTACTTTATGCAAAACTCCGTTCCATGGTAGAGCACTTCCTTTGATAGGCTGCCCAGCTACATGGGCACTGGTATGCAGTACTATGACGCTTTTGACTTGGCTAGGAGGCCAAGTGGAAGGAAGCCACTCAGAGCGATACTACTTGAATGATTCCTTTTTCATAAGAATGTCTTTAATAAAACATGTAGCATTTATCTACAAAGAGAAAAAGTAATCAGCTTATTTACCTGTAAAGGTAAATTCAATGAGTTAAACTTGGACACATCACCCCATAGGTCTAAGAAATATGCATTTATGGGAAGACAAAACAAGAACAAAACATTTATATGGACATTCATTGAACAATAAATGAAAGGTTTCCTTATTTTCATTAGGTACACAGCTATTTCCAAATCTCCTAATCGCATGCAACCCACAAGTCCCATTGAAAATGAATGGTTGACTTCAACTTTTTAGTTGACCAAACGCAAACATCCTGAAGTAGAACTGAGGGCAAATATTTGATTATTTGAGAAGGCACATTTTCATTAAGTGTGAGTGGAATACTGCAAGCAGTGCCTAGAAATTATCTCTAAAATTGCTATCCTGATAATTTTGTTGACAGGTCAAAATTACCATGGAGTTAAGGTTAGCATTTCTGTAGTTCTTAAATGGCTTGGTTTTTGAAATCTAGCTTTAAGGGTCTTAGTCAACATGCTATATCTCCTTAATTCAAAGAACACTGCTTTCATAACTTTATCAACACAGGTGTCTGAACTGGAATTAGTCCCTTAAAAGAATAACACAACTGCTTTTATCTCTTTTACCTGACTTTTGGTAACATTAACTTAACCAAAACTTCTCATACTCATACACATTTGTAATATGACAATGGAAGTTTCACTAGGTTTTGAATATGCAATGTGTTTCTCTGTATGCAATGAAAAAATAATTGATTATTTAACTGCCTTCCAAACATTACTATAAAAAACTTGAACCAAGTCATAAGAACTTGTGAAACTATTGCTAAGTGTGGAAGAGGCAGATTGTTACTACCTGCTTTGATCACAGTATTATGTCAAGCCAGAAAAGTGGCTCTCAGGAAGAACCGTTAACTCCTGGTTTAGTATGGATTTGGCTATGAATCATCACAGCAAGGGGAATCTTTATAGGCACAGCTACCTGCACTGTCTCTCTCCAAGGACTGGTTAAGGAGAAAATGAGGATGTCATGGGAAAGTGAACAAAGGCAGGTACATGGCACATCTGCTTTATACTCATATATTGGGTAAAAAAATGTGATGTAATAACCACCACTTTTTGTCTTGCTGGGTTTCTGACTGTTAGAATCAAAATTCTAAAAATTAATTCACAAGTCAAGAATAGGTAGTAAAAACGATTGTCTTTTAAAAAAAATCACATTTGTGTAAACTATCAATATTGCAATAGCTCACGGAATGTGAGAAGAAACAAGCGTGGGATGGCACCCTACATCAAAGAACACTGGGTCAGCACTGACGCCATGTTAGTGGCCATGGCTTCTGGCTGAGCTCTAATATGTTGATAATAAATCATTTCAAAGAATATCTATACCTATATTATCTATCAACATCGTGTTAAAGAAACAAAACGACCTTTTATTTTTTCATCTCAAGTGTGCTGGTTAAATGGAAAACTTAAAATTGTCCATACCAAATCTGGGAAAAATAATAAGGTATTTAATTTTTTCCCCAATGTCATTAATAGTGCTTTCTTAATAAAAATTTTTCCCAGCCATAAATATTATTTCATAACCCCAGGTCTGTTGTTTTCTTTATGAGGCTCACTTTTTTTTTTTTTTTTTGCATATAAATGGACTAAAAAAGGAGACAAAGCAAAACAATAAAAAAAGAAAAAAAAAAACTGGCAGAATGACTAATGAGGATGCAGGCAGGTCCATCTACTGATTTTTGTTATCATGATCCCTGACCTTTCTTTCAAATTTGTACTGAGTGACTATAGAAATCGATCTACACAATAGGATCTTCTTTTGTTATTTGAATTTTGCATTAGCCAGTTCCTGTGGAACTGAGGAATAGGACTGACTTTGATTCTGCAACAAGGTACAACAGGAATACCACAGGACAAGCTCTTCAGGCATCTCCGCAGCTACACACCTGGATGAAGAAACGGTCACAAAGGTTATGGAAATGTCTGTTCTAAGTCCTTTGTTTATCTGTTTTTAGGAATAATTGGTAACAAAAATCATGGCAACATAATTTACTTTTCATCTTTTAAATACAGAATTGGTCATTAATCCAATATGCTTCCATTACCTCACCAAAATGTCTTTAAATAGTGGATTAAATTTTTACTAGATTTGAATGATCACATTTTATAAGAAATGTCTTTATTGTAGTGTGTTAAAAACCTTATTAAACAAACACTCTTTGAAAAGTTTGGCATTTTTTGTGTTATTTGTATACATGTTATATGCACACATTGTCCCTTCATTTTTCAATCAATTAAGTGAAACAATCTATTAAGTGAAGATGTAATGAAAAATCCCTAAGCCTTACCTCTATATATCTAATTCTTTATATTAATGGTAATAAGGTAAAAAGAGGCCTGGGCAAATCAAAAGTAGGTTATGAAGGAATTATTTTTAATTGGCTGTGATGTCTCCAGCGTCTGATTTTCCAGCCCCTATCCATGTTTACTTAAGTTCATGGTCTTGGGTAGAACTGCTGCACCTCACTCCTGATCACCCCACTCAAACCATCCAGCCTTATCTCCCACTGTTCCCTGCTTCTGTCAGTGAAGCAAATCATGGTCCCCAGCACATGTCATGCTTCTCTGTTCCTCCATGATTTGGCTCACTTACAAGAATTTAGTTATCTCAACTCCTTTCCTCATATCCAAGCATGTATCTTTTGCTATATAAAGTTGAAGTCTCCATCCTTTTGAAGTATGCTACTACTTCTGTCTGTGGGACTGTGCCACTTTTATATCTCTTGCGACACTAGCCTTCCTCTTGCCTGCACTGGACATTCGATTATTTATCTTAACTGGACCATCTTGTCCAGGAGAGGGACATAGGTCTCTTTCCTCTTGTCTCTCTAAAATTCAGTGTGTAGGAATCCTCAGTTAATACTTGTGGACACAACTGAATTGCATTATTGCTTGCTGTCTTTGAAATGTGGACAACATAATGTGAGGTCTGATTGAAACACGCATAAATTTAACCAAACAAAACCAAGATGTTTTAGTAAACTACCAAAGGCAAGGTTGAAAAAGGTAAGGAGAACATGGGGAAGGAAGACAGAGTGGGCCAGTGGATTTAGAATATGGGAAGGAGAGAAACAATTCTCTCTCTCCATTTCTCCTAACAATTAAATTGATTTTCCATTTGTATAAATCTTTTCTAGCATATGAAACATTTCCTTTATTCTAGTTCATGGAAAATAATATCCCAATTACATATCAAAAGAATAACAATTTAATTCACTGGCTAAGGTGAAAATTAATAGAACAAGGCGTATTTTCAGGTAAAGTAGCTCAGTAGCTTAAAGACCAACAAACATCACAAGGCATGAAGTGTAAGAAACTTAATCTCCCTAACTGCTGCCATGCCCTTTGCAAATGGCTGATCTCTCAATTTCACACCTGTTCTGCATGGCAGCTTTTAAGGTAAGCAAATAGAACCACTAGAAAACTATATCAGTGGATATTTAAAAAAGAAAGCATTTGCTTGATTATAAAGGAGTATGTACACACAGGTGATTCTAACATCCAATAAATGATAGTCATGGCAGTGAACATAATATATTACTGCATGTAGAAATGTGCATAATATGTGAAGAGTTATTCTTTCCTTGAAGAGACTCATCTTATCAGATTTAAATATAAAATTAAAATGATTCAACAGAGACATGTCTACTTTTGAGGCAGAGTCCAAAGGAAAACTGTATACAGCCTGGACATGCAGTAACATGTCATCTAACAGTTTAAGACTATCAGCAAACCGCAGAGACATGGTGCTTAAAAATCATGAAAAGAGGTTAGAAATTCTCTTTGTATAAACATTCAAATAACCCACAATTCACTTTTGGTAATGTTATGTAGAAGGTCTTTATTTTGGAGTCTGTAAATTATTTTTTAGCATGGAACATTTGTGAAAGCGTTGTCTCCCACATTTAAATCATTTTATACATACGCTTTAAAAATTGTATTTTATTTCTATTCATTTTCATTTATTTATTAATGAATAAATCCTCAGGAAATCTAAATTGTCTGTTTCATGACACATATACATTATCTCTGTTTCTAAGTGAAATGATTTTTTAGTCCCACCTAAAGACGGGAACAAAGATTGAATATAAATATAAATGTAAATATTTTAAATGTATTCTACTCCTTGAAAGTTGGGAAAAAATATAAGAAATAAATATAAAAGATTATAAATACTTTTCAGTGTATTTCATGTCCTTTCCTGCTTTAATTATTATTTTTAATTAACACACAATAATTATACATATTTATAGGTACAGCGTGATATTTGGGTACATATATACAATATGTAACTGTCAAGTCAGGGTAATTAGTATATTCATCACCACAAATATTCATTTATCATTTCCTTGTGCTAGGAACATTCAAAATCTGCTCTTCCAGTCACTTGAATATCTACAATAAACTGTTGTTAATTATAGTCATACTAAGGGCTAGAGACCACTAGAACTTACTCCTGCTATAGATGTAATTTTATATTCGTTAACAAACCTCGGGCTGTCCCTGCTTCTCTCCATTCCTTGCCGGTCTCTAATAATCACTATTTTATGCTCCACTTCTGTGAAATCAACTTTTTTAACTTGTAAATCTGAGTCAGAATATGCAGTGTTTGTTGTTCTATGCCTGGCTAATTTCACTTAACACAATGTCTCCCAACCTCATCCATGTTGCCACAAATGACACCTTTTTGTTCTTTTTATGGCTGAATATTATTCCACCGAATAGACCACATTTTTTTTTTTTTTTCCTATTCATCTGTTGACAAGCATTTAACTGGATCCCACACTTTGGCTATTGTGAATAGCACTGAAATAAACATGGTTCATTTCAGATTTCTCTTTAACATACTAATTTCCTTTCCCTTGGATAAATACCCAGTCATGGGGTTATTGGATCACATAATGGTTCTACTTTTAGTTTTTGAGGAACCTCTACATTATTTTCCATAATAGCTGTGCTAATTCATGACCACAGCCCACGTGTAGGAGAGTTCTCCTTTCTTTACATCCTTGCCATCATTTGCTGTTTTTTGCCTTTCTGATAATAGCCACACTACCTGGAAAGAGGGGCTTTTTTCTTGAGGTTTTCATTTGCATTTCTCTGATGATTAGTGGTGGTTAGCATTATTTTTTCATGTATCTGTTGACCATATATATGTCTTTTATTGAGAGATGTCTATTTGGCTTACTTGCCGCTTTTGATTGGATTATTATTACATTTTCTGTGGAGCTGCATTGGTTTCTTATATATTCTGAATGTTAATTCCTTGTCAGATGAATAGTTTGTCAGTATTTTCTTTTTGCTAGTTGTCTCTTCACTCGATTGTTTCCTTTGTTGTACAGAAGCTTCATTTGAAGTGTCCCTTTGTCTACTTTTGCTTTTTTGTTGCCTGGATATTTGAGGTCTTCTCGATAAAATCTTTGCCGGGATCAGTGTCTTGAAGCATTTCTCCTGTGTTTTTTTCTAGGACTTAAATTGTTTTGAGTCTTACTTTTACACCTTTAATCTACTTTTAGTAGAGTTTTGACCATGATGAGAGAATCTAGTTTCAATGTACTGCCTAAGCATGTTTACTTTTCCCAGCATTATTTTATGGTGGCTTTGTCGAAAATCAATCCGCTGTTTCTGTGTTCTGTATTATGTTTCATTGGTCCATTTGTCAATTTTTATGCCAGTCTGAGGCACACTATGAAAGTTTTAAGATACACAAAAATTTAAAAACGTGAAATCATTTCGATGACTATACTTTTTCAAAATAATCTCCATGACATTCTATGCACTTTTTCATTCTTATAACCCATCTTTAAAAGTCTTTCCATTCATTTTCTTCTGTAAGCTCACTGTCATAGGTGTAAACAGCTTCTTCAGGGCTGGGGAACCTTCTTCTGTGCATGAGAGTTTTTACCATAGAGAACAGAAAATAATCACATGGGACCAGGTCTGCACTGTCAGGTGCATGAGTTGTAAGGTTAACCTCTGTGGACTCCAGGAACTGAATGGTGATGTTGACTGTGTGGGCAAATGCATTGTCATGGTGCAATATGGTCCCTGGCAGTCCTGTCCTAGGCCATTGTTCTTGAAGCTTCCTGAGAACTTTTAGAAGGCATAGTCTTTTGTGCCACTGAGCAGTGACAGTCTTTTGTTCCTCCAGAGGAACAGTTGCAACATGACCATCTTTGGAGAAGAAAGTGTCCACCATTTTCTTTCTGACACTTCTGCAGCCACTTTATTTTTGTTGGTGGATTTTCATGCAAACATATCTGCACTGTTGACTGAGACTTATTCCCTGGATCAAAGTGGTAAATCCAAGTCTATCACCAATAACAATGCCAGAAATACATCTTGATTTGCCTCTAATGAATCTGAGCAGTATTTCTTCACACCATTCAACACTCATACACTTTTGCTCCTCTTTCTAAGTATGAGGTGCCATTCAGAATGAAACTTTCCTGACCTGAAGATAATTGTGCAGAATTTTAGATACTGTTGATGATCCAATCTGTAGTACCAATTTAATATACTTAAATGTCACTCAATTGTTTCCACAAACCATTTTTTCCACAGTACTGTTTTCCTCAGTCACTGTGGTCACCAGATGTCAACTTATCTTTTAGTGAAATTCAGCCTCTTCTAAATTTTTGAAACCACTGAAAAACTGTTGCACAGAAAGTAGTAAGGTACTCTAAACCATGTTGCAAATGCTCAAGGCTTTGAGACTCTTTTAACCCACTTATAAAATTATATGTAGGAAATCATCACACAAAAATATTGTCTTCCCCAGCTCCACACCTGATGTGCTATGTGGGCAGAAACAAATGAAGCCCACTCAGCAACAGTGATAGGCTCAGTAAGTTGAAACTTGCAAGACTGAATCAGAAAGGACTCTGCTGTCAATCCAATTTCTTGAAAATAAAATAATACCCCATAACACAGTCTGTCTCAAAACTTTCATAGTGACATTAGTAGCATGCTGTTCTAATTTCTATAGTTTTGTAGTATATTTTGAAGTCAAGAAGTAAGATGCATACAGATTTGATTTTTTTTTTTTTTTAGTATTGCTTTGATTATCTGGGGTTTTTTGTGTTTCCACAAGAATTTACGATTTTTTTTTTTTTTTTCTGTTTCTATGAGGAATGTCATTGGCATTTAGCTAGAGATTATATTTTATTGATTGCTTTGGCAATATGGTCATTTTCAAAATATTAATCCTTTACATCCAAGAGTGTGGGATGTCTTTTCAAATTGTTTGTGTGTTCTTTTCAATATTATTTATCAGTGTTTTATACTTTTTCTTGTAGGTATCCTTCACCTCTTTGGTTAAATTCTTCTTTAGTATTTTTTGGTAGATATTATAAATAGAATTGTTTTCTTAATTACTTCTCCCACACAATTGGTTTGTAGAAATGCTCATTTTTATATATTGATTTTGTATCCTGCAACTTTACTAAATTTGTTAATCAGTTCTAAGAGCTGATTTTAAGGTTTTAAAAATATATAGCAGAACCTCTGTAAGTGATCACCGAAGGCATGGCCACAAACTGGTCAATATAAGGAGGTGGCCAACATAAGGAACTAGGCCTATCATATTGATATGCACTGTGATATATGTCAGTCAATTAATTCAACATAAGGAAGTGGTCATTGTAGGGAGAATGTCAACTATGGAGCTTCTACTATATATATCACATGCAGATCATGTGATCTGCAAAGGCAATTTAACATCCTCTTTTCCAATTTGTATACACTTTATTTTTTTCTCTTGCTTAATTTCTCTAGCTAGGACTTTCAGTATTTGTTGAATAAAAGTGATAAGAAAAGTCATCCTTGTATTACTACTTATCTTAGAGGAAGAGCCCATTCAGTTTGATTTTAACTGTGAGTTTATTGTAAATGGGTTTATTGTGTTGAGATATGTTCCTTCCATACTTACTTTACTGAAAGTTTTTGTAATGAAAGCATCTTTAATATCATCAAATGCTTTTCTGCATCTCTTAAGATGATCATATGAGTTTTGTCTTTCATTCTATGAAAGTGATGTGCTATGTTTATTGAGGGCATATTTCTGTACATTGAAGACACTGGTCTGTAGTTTTGTACTTTTCTTGTTATTGTTGCATCCTTATCTGGTTTTGTTATCAAGACGATGCTAGCCTCCTAGGATGAATTTGGAAGAATTACTTCCTCCTCAGTTTTCTGTAAGAGTTTGAAAACTGACAACCATTAGCTTGACTAACAAAGAAAAAAGACCCAAATAAATAAATTTGGAAGCAAAAAAGGAGATATTATAACTGACACCAAAGAAAATCAAAGGATAATTACAAACTGTGCACTGATAAATTGAAAAATCTAGTGGAAATGAATATATTCCTAACCAAGATTAAACCACAAAAGAAATAGAAAATCTGAACAGACCAATTACGAATAATAAGTTTGAGTCAGAAATAAAAGGCAATAAAATAAAATAAAATCCCAGGACCTAATGGCCTCACTGATGAATTCTATCAAACTTTTTAAGAAAACTAACATCATTTCTTTTCATACTCTTCCAAAAAATTGAAGAAGAGGGAATTTTTCCAGACTTGTAGCCTTTAGTATGCTGTGTCAGGCTTATAGTCAGTTTGGCCCTTCCTATGTGAATTCTTTGATCTAGTTCTACTATGATCCTTAAATCATTATTTAATTCAAGTGCAACAGATAATTTGTTTTACATAAATAAACAAGGCATTAAGTTGTAGGCTCAATCTTGAGTACATCTCCATGTATATCTTACTGACCAGTGTATGAGAATTTCTGTCTTTAATAATAATAATATCAATGGTAAAAACAACAAATATATAGCCACTTCTTGAGTGTTTATAATAAATTGGGCAGTGTGTGAAGTTCTTTATGGGAAATATTTTTATTTTTCACATCTTTATGAGAGATGGAATTATACTTTTTCATTTTATAGATAGAAATGGCTTCATAAAATGGTTAATTTTTCCAAGATGACACAGTTAGTAAGTGACAAAGTCTAGATTGAGACTTCAGTAATTTTGCTTTAGAGTTGATCCCCTTAACCATTGTACCACGTTGCCCCTTCAATCCAGAGACACTGAGCTATCTTATGACTTGCTTAGTTCTATGCCAGCATGATGTATGATGCTATATTCACACATTATGCATAACACAATGTATCTGTGGCACAGATAATTCTCTTACTATTAATTGCCCTTAAAAGCAAAAAGTTTCTAAAAATATTCTGTTCTTTTCAATTCATTTTTACTCAAATCATTTTTACTCAAATCATTTCAATTCAAAAAACACCCATGGGCTGATTTCAAGGCCACAAGCTATGTGTTAGGTCTACATCCTACCCAGCTTGAGTACAACCAAGTCTTGTGACCAATTTAAGAATAGAGATAAGGTTTAAGAACATAAATGACACAAAAGAAAAACTGTTTCATCTTGCAAGCACATTGCTTTATGTATTCCAAAGATGTGGTTTCTTTCTAAAACTATAATTTCATGGATTAAGAAAATCACAAAAAACCCTCCAAATGTCTTATTATACCTACATTTTCTATACACAATAACTAAGAAGAAGATACATCTTGATGTGATTGGTATAGGGTTTATTTATGCCTGATGCCCCAGTATAACTATTAACAACACCTCCTTTAACTTTCAAACATTTGAAAGTTTGGATAATAAATACTTCGGATAGTTAAAACATAGTTTGGATAATAAATTATAAGGTCAGTCTAAAAATCTAAGAAAGTAAGCTAGCCAGTAGATGTAAAGTGCCCTGTGTCACATGAACAAAAGGGAACAGCTTTCAATCAAAATCCATCTACAACCTACAGATAGAATTCGTGTCTTTAGGGCTTTACACTATAATTCAGATACACCAAAACCCTGATCAGCTTAGGTAAAGCAGGAAAATGTTTTTTGTTTTTTGTGTTTGTTTTTTTTTTTTTCAGATTCAGTAACATCAAGGGATATGATAGGAAAAATGAAAAGAAAAAGTAGGGATATTTTGAAAATAACTTGCTGGCTAAAATTTGTTAGAACAAAATCAGTTACCCCAAAGAACTACGACATTTTTAAACCAGGTACTAGATCCTATTCAGAGGGCTCCATCACCCAAGATAGTCAACATGGGAACAAGATGGATAAACTTCTGCAACAGTCGCAGAGGCTACTGTGTGTTACTGAAAATTAGAATGTGTGTGCTACTGAAAGCTATGAGGAATACACATTCTGCTCATCAGTAACAGGAGTTAAAATTGTGAAGGAAGTACCTAGATCATATTACTGGGATTTAATAGTTATGGAATAAGATTAAACTATTAAAGTCGAAAAAATAAAAACGCAAACAGATGACCCAAGATAGGCAGTAAGAGATCGACGTCACTCTGCCTCGTTTTGGTCTTGGCAGTTAGTTTCCTTAACTTTATTTTCATTCAGGTAATACTGTTCCGAGACTGTCAATGCATGTCTTTTTCTTGTCTTCTGCTCAAGGAATATGTGTGTGGTAACTTATCCAACGAGCTACTGTCTTTGCTTAAGACTTCAGAATATGTTCACACTGATGTGTTAGCAAAAGGTTTAGTAGAACAGTTGTCCCAAAAGCCTTGAGCTGTGACTCTATTGGTTTCAACCTTACCTTGCTCACACAAGACAGAGGGACAGTTGTTAATACTACTCTATCTTCTCTTTGCCTGAATAAAAATATCACTGTGGTCAATCTTGTGCATCGATAAAACTGTTCTAACATTGAAGAGCCTGCAATATTTTATGAAGTTGGGCATTATCATTTTTAAGACCAAAGATAATTTCATAATTGTCAGGCTGTTGCTCTTTGGTTGGCAATAAACAACCCCCTTCAAAGGACTTGAAGCCAAAAATCTAACATCAACAAGGCAACTCCAGGGTGAGAGGTGGTAATAGGAGTCATTAGGAACAGCATCTAGGAAATAAAAAGCCATTATTAGAAAGGGAATTGCTCCTGGTTTTAATGTTTTCTCCTTGTTTTTTCTGCTTTTGGCATCCACTTAATTTTTCTGTTCTTGTTAATAGGCTTTTTCTTTCCACTTACTTTTCAGGTTGTATAGTACCTAAAACAGAATTCCCCAGCAGCAGCCTTATATCTAAAAGCTAGCTGATTAGAGTGTTCCAAGTCTCCTGAGAGACTCTTAGGACAGAAGTTCATTGCCTCAGTCTGGATTAGATGTTCATTCAGAGTGCAATCATTGTTTCCTGATACCTGGAGGCAGAGGGTTTGCAGCCTTCTTATAGGAAATGGGAGAGAGTACTCCCTGAAAGGGGAGTGTTTGTAGGTTTTCAAAAGGCTGGTGAGAACAGTAGATGGGTGACACATGTCTGTAATATGCTAATATTCACATCTTCATGAATAAGTTTCTGCCTTTCTTTTTTTCCCTTCATAGATATACAAAGCCCTAATTTCTATAAATTTATATTAGATCTTTATACCTAATAGGACAATTTGTTCTTTAAATTTCTATGACTCTTGGCCCCTTTGCCTTCATATGATTGCAGAGTCAGCTAATCAAATTTCATGAAGAATGTGATTTTTATTGGAGTTCTATTTTTTAAATTTCGGCTTAATATAAGGGTACAAAGGGTACATATGATTAAATTATATGGTTTGTGTTTGTAAGGTCAAGTCTGAGTTGTAGTTGAGCCTTTCACCCGGGAAGTGTGCCACATAACCCTTATTAAAATTTTATTAAACGGATACATTACTTCAATGAGATTTAATATTTGAAGAATGTTAAGTCTTTCCATGTTTCCTAATTTATTCATGTCTTTCATTCCTTCAGATATAATTTATAATTTTCTCCATGAGCACATTACACATTTATTATTAGATATTATATATTCTTACGTACATTATGGTTGCTATAACAATAAAAAGGGGAAAGATGTTGTAATAACACATTTTTGGAAGCTCTAGCACATGCGTGAGTGATAATTTACTTAAAAGACCAAATAAAGTTGAAATTTAGCCTGGTATTCACAGAAGATCAGAATCAACCCAACTTCACACATGACAGCAGAAATGTTCAGAAATCAGAGGCCCTAAGTGCCTCTGAAAATGGCAATTCAGTTGGGAGTTGAAAACATAAAGAATGATTGAAAACTTATGTAAGACCTACTTAGACTCCTAGACTCCCTTGCTTTTCCTACACAGCTGTTTCCCCAGCCTTAGCAGGACTAGAGGTGTATTTTCTGAGTAAATTGGCCAATGTACCAATCCAGAGGAAAGAAAAAATAGTCCTCAGGGACAGTAAACTTTGGAGGTCCATTATTTGAAGACTCATGATGTATCCACAAATTATACTACCTCATATCCTTACATGAAATTCAAAATAGAGAACTCATGTTTGAAAATCATTATATTTGGGCAGCGCCTGTGGCTCGATGTGGAGGGCTCTGGCCTCATATACCAAGGGTGGCGGATTTGAACCCGGCCCCAGCTGAATTGCAACAATAATAACAAAAAATTAGCAGGGCATTGTGGCTGGTGCCTATAGACCCAGCTACTCAGGAGGCCAAGGCAAGAGAATCACCTACGTCCAGGAAAGTTGGAGGTTGCTGTGAGCTGTGATACCATGGCTCTCTACCGAGGGCAATAAAGTAAGACTCTGCCCCTAAAAAAAAAAAAAAAGAAAAGAAAAGAAAAGAAAATCATTATATTTGAAAAAATGATAATGATCCATTATTAAAACTTCCTGGACAAGTAATAAAATACTTGTTTTCGTAGTCCAAGGGCTCCCAAAGGTTAAAAAGTATATGTATAAATGACAACAGAATGAAAAATACCTCCCTTGTTAAAAAATCGAAGCACCTGCATTTGAAGTAGTTGGTATTATTTCTTAAATATACCTCACCCTGTAACAGGGAAACTGATGGCTACTTGTGTATGTACAAGGACATGCAATTCCATTTAGAAACCTGAGAAAGAAGTCAGTTTTTGGATTTCTAGGCTCTTTTTTTTTTTTTTTTTTCCATTTCCATTTTCCATCCTGCCTTCCCCTCTTTTTTCCTAACCTTAGTTTTTTAGTATTACCTTGAGATAGTCTCAGACATTTAAATATTTCTCACTAGGTTTTAGGACTCAGTCAAAGCAAATCAGTGCTTTCCCCACTAAATTATAAAATCACTAAAATATGAAATAATACCTAATATTATGTTGATTATTCCCAATGAAAAAAAGGATGAAAAATTATCTTAGTGTTAAAATACACATTATCCAAGGGTTGGATTAAGTCATTATTATGTTTCCGTTTTAAAAGGCACGGCCAAAGTGTAACAACATCAAAATATCCCAGGGTGACCTCTTCCCTGGTTATGTGTCTGGCATATATTTACTTTTCATTATAGGAAAATACATCTATATGGAGTACCTCTTAAAAAGCATGCTGTAATGCAACCTAGAAAATTGAGTATGGTTCCTAAGATACCAAAACAATTCCTGCGTAGGAAAAGATCGAATTAAATTGGGATTTTACTAGCATATTGAGTAAACACTTCATCTTTGATATGTTAACACTACCTGGAGATCTTGAGGGCTTTTTTTTTCCTCCCAATTTACGAATTAGAATTTTTCTGTAGGTGTGACCGAATATAAGAGTTTTTGTTTTGTATAGTCCCATTCAGGTCTTTCAAGGTGTCCTGCCAGCTGCGGAAAGGCAAGTCAGTGAAAAAAATAGGATCCAAAACACGAAAGATTAGATAATCATTCTTTTCTTATAAGGAAGAAATTCATAACTCATTGTAACTATTTCTCACATTATAGCTAACTATTGCTGACCATAATGATTTCCTATAGCCGACATATCTTCTAGTTAGCTGATGTGTAAGGTTAGACACGTACAATGGTGTGAAAGAATAATCATGTTGACATTGGAAATGATTTCACAGAAGAGTTTGCTTCTAGGCAGGTCCTTAAAACTAGACTAGGATTTTGACAGGAGGTAGGAGACAAAAAGTGCTCTCCTCAAAGTGATTGAATTCATTAACTCAGTAAATACTTAGAACAAATTATAGTAAATAGAGTTAACATCAAATCTGCATTGCTATGTGCGAGGCACTACTCAAGTATTTAATATGAATGATCTAAATTAATCTACTTAAATACCTATGAGTTGGATACTATTAATATATAGCTGAAGCCCTGAAGCATATAGAGATCACTGAGATATTAACTAATAGAATCGAGATTCAGTCCCAAACAGCCGAATTCAAAGCTCACACTACTGAAAACAAGGGCCCTAACACTGACTGCCTGGTTTCAAATTCTGATTTCATCTACTGTGCTTAAAAAAGTGCCTGAAATAGGCTAAATGACCAATGATTGTTAATTATTTAGATTATGTTTATTATTATTAACAAGCTTTATTTCCATGGCTATGTACATAGTATAAGTTATTCAATATACAGCAGATGACAAAAATATTCTAAGTCTCAGTTCCCAGTGATTTCTCAATCCTGTGGAAGCGATAGATATTTGTAGGTTCCACATTTGTGGTGTCAACCAAGTGTGATGGAAAATATTCGGGAGAAACATGTATGGTTGCACCTGTACTGAACATGCACATATTTTTTTCTTGTCATTATTCCCCAAACAATACAGTATAATAACTATTTGTATACTAACTATTTACATAGTATTTACATTGTGTTTAGTATTATAAGTAATCTGGAGATGATTTTAAATATGCAAGAGGCTGTGTGTGGTTTATATATAAACAATATGCCATTTTGTATAATACAAGGGACCTGAGCAGCTGTACGTTTTGAAATTTGCATGGGTTCTTGAAATCGAAGTCTCAGGGCTACAGGGGAAATGGTTGGGTAGACCCCAGAGGTATAATTTCACCTGCAGGAGATCATAGAAGACACAGAGGTGTTTTTGTTTCATTTTGTTTTGTCAGCAAAACACAGGACAGAGAAGCTTGAAGTTGAAGTAAGGGGGTAAAAGGATAGTGTATACTAGAACATATTGTTTTGTGAGGTAAAGGAGGTAAAAGGATAGTGTATTGTGAGGTAAAAGGATAGTGTATACTAGAACATATTATTTTAAAAACATTCAGCATATGTTTGAAAAATAACTTGGCTTGTGTTTAGTTTGCATAGGAGGTGGGGAGGCTACAGAGAAGAAAGGCCAAAAAAGCAGCCCGAAGTTCAGATATCATAAGCTTTGAAGAAATCTTTTTACAGATTCGTGATTGATCAAGTCTTTTTACAGATTAGAGCCATAGGCACCGTCCAGTCTTCATTTTTTTAATGCTGCATAGTATTCCATGGTGTACATATACTATAATTTATTAATCCTTTCATGGGTCGATGGGCATTTGGGCTTCTTCCATGACTTGGAAATTATGAAGTGAGCTGCAATGAACAATCTGGTGCAAGTATCTTTGTTATAAAGTGATTTTTTTGTCTTTTGGATATACACCTAGTGTGGAATTGCAGGATCAAACAGCAGGTCTACATTTAGATCCCTGAGTGTTCTCCAAACTTCATTCCAAAAGGAATATACTAGCTTGCATTCCCACCAGCTTTCTTAACGGTTCTTTTCCAGTGATTTGAAGAATTTGCCAGATACAGTTTTTTAGAACAAATATGACACACAAAATTAAAATTATGATTTGTTTTACCATCACTTCTTAAGTAAAGTATAAAAAGAAATTAATTTTTGCTGTGTGTATTTTGATGTCTTACCTTCAAAATCAGAACATATACCACTGAAAAAGGTAGAAAACATAACTTTACCTCAAATAAATACTTTAATCCATAAAATAAGAAACAATTATGCAAACTTTTTTTAATCATATAAGTTTTCATAAATCTTCCAAATAAAGAAATCTGATATCAACCTAAATAGCTTCTATTTGAGAATTTTCATGTGACTTTTTATATTGCTCTTTGGGCTATATAGCTAAACATATATCCCTTGATATTTGAAACCCAAAGTTCCCCTAGATACTTTAAGATGCAATAGCAAACAAAGTCCGGTTGGTCTGAGAAGCCACTAGAAGTAAATCTTAAAACTAATTATGATTCTGAGACTTTCCTTAAGAGCCACTTTCCAATTTCTGTCAAACACTTGCAGTTCTAGTACAAATACTTTTTTTTTTTTTTTTGGAATTAATTCACTTGCATTTAAACCTCAAGATAGTGTTTGCCTTTCATTGTGAAACAGAGAAAGGTTATAAAGAAATTTCTAAGGAATTAAAAAATTAAGTCTAAATACCCTTTTTTAATTTTGCAAAAAGTTAACGAGTCCAGTCCTAACAATCATAGAGTTACACAATTATCTTACGGATTTGGGATGATCTCATTGCTAATTCAGGCTTTTAAGAAAAAAATAAGTCAATTCTTAAAAATAAACTCTCTGAGTTGATCGTGTTGGCAGTCTAAACTGCAGTAGATAATGACCAAATGTCCTTTTTCATTTGGTCTCATTTATTTTCATTCCCCAGGAGAAACAAACACAGAGGCAATAAACGCCCCCCTGCTGTTCTCTGCCCAACACAGATGAGGTATAATGGCGTGTGGATGATACATGATCCCCAGTCACGAGTGGCTTGTAAATTTTATACATGTAAAGTGTCCCTCTGCCTGATATCATTTTTGTCCTAAAAAAGGAAATAGATTGGATTTAGTCCAATTTGCCTCTAACCACTACATCTTAACAGGTTCAAAGAGAATAATCAGAGTCAACAGTAAGTATAATTGGGCCATTTTCACCAATTAGAAAACTTATTTAAAAATTAATAGTTGTTACTTAGGTAAAATACTACATATCACACAAACTACATAAATACTACATAATACACAAACACAAAAATTGAATTTGTATTAGATTGTAAAATACTACGGCTAATCTTTAACATCTTACCGAATAATTCACAGAAAGTGTCCCCTGTAGCCTATATTACATTAACAACCTGAATGGAGTGAAGGCTACTATTTAGAATTTATTAGTATGTCTAATAAAATGTGTATAGTTAGCTTCATTAACTAGGTTTACATAATACATTTTTCTAATGACAATCAGAAAACTCTGTGATCTCTTATCACATTCAAGAATATATCCTTTTTAAAATTTTTAAATAAATTACTCATTTTTTCTTAATTTATTGTCATTCAACTTGAACCCCTCGGTTACATCCAGGAAGAAGTTAAAAATGAAGTTTCTGTCAACTATTTTCTACTAGCAAACATAGTAACTTGCCTTCCAAATAAAAGCATATCAACATGAAAGTTTCCCAAGGGTATATTCTAGGTCATAATCTTTATGTTAATGAAGTCCTTACTGAATAGTAAATCGTAAGAATATATTACCTAACTCATACAACACATTACCTGCCAGCAGGTAATTACCCATCAAAACCCAAACAGAGAGGAAGATTGCCCTGTGACGCCAGTGACCCCTGCAGGTAAATGAAACAAAAAAGTTCACTGCAATTGGACAAAAGATAGCACTGCATATTAGAATGTGGCAAGATAATATAATATCAAAGCATTAATATTCATCAGTAACTCCCAAAGAGATTTGTTATTATTATTTACTAATTACCATAGATACTTCGTAATCTGTGGAACAGTCAATTATCTGTTTGGGGATTTTACTAACTATTGCTGAACACATTTATATACTGCTTGTCAACTAGGTGTATGGTTTCTAGAGAATGCTGTTCAGATAGGACTCTTAAAAAGATGTTTAAAGTTATTTTATTTAAAAGTTAGAAAATATCACACATGGCCATCTAACAGGCTGCCTAAAGATTAATTCAGGTAACTGTATACTTGCAATGTACAAAGCACCCCACATGTGATCGCAGGAACTCTCAATAAGGTAAGTATTATTATTAATACATTACCGAAAGAGATGGTTAAGTAGCAATGTAAGCTTGGAAGCTGGAATACATCCCCTAAGTTGCTTCTGAGCATGAACTACAGGGTGAAGGTCATACTTGGGAAAGATCACCAAGTGGATATGTGTGTTTTAGTGCTATAATTCATGGCATATATTTAATTACTGTTCATTTATTTGATATATTTGGAGTGCTTACTTAATATACTCTTATAGGCTGGGTTCTGAATAGTTTCAAAAAATAAACAACAATTAATTAGCATTTTTTTTTTTTTACAATAATAGTGTATCACATAAGTGGTTTAAACAAATGCAGTTTTGATATTCTGATGGCCACAAGGGTAGTAGTCACCAATGTAGTCATTTTGTGTATGTAATTTAGTCATTATTTATGGTAGTTATATCAACATTAAAAATCCCTAGCAACCAGTGAAAGCTATAAATAATTATTATAGTTAGACCTTAGTTTCAAATTTTAAAATAATTTTTAGAAAATAGAATTGTCTTTCTAAAATTGATGCTTTGAAATTTACTATTAAATTTATCTTTGTCTAACTTTGCAGTTAACCCAGGTAAAATGGGAAACACAAACAGAAGAATGCTCGTGTGAGAATTTCTCTTACTCTTACATTACAATACAATGATAGAGAAATATTGTCAAATATTTCTTTAAAAGAGCTGTAAATTAACTGTACAACTCCTAAAATTATAATGTGCTCCTGAAAACAACAACACAGGAACAAAAATATATCCAAAGCAGAATATTAAATATCTTGGTATTTCTTTGATTTCTTTCATATGGTAGTAAGTGGATCACCAAAGTGAAAAAAATAGTATTAAAAATGATTTGATCATTGCAGAATGTATGCATGTATCATAATTCCACATATTCCCAGAAAAATGCACAATCATCTATTTAAAAAAAGAACATGCATCAAGACGTGACAGAGAATTTAAGTATTAAAGCTTATTCTTTTTTCCCACAAATTTTTAATGAACACCTTAATGTATCAGGTAATAAGACAGGCACTGTATGTGTGATGGTCAACAAAACAGATACATCCTGTGCATTTACAGAACTTGCCATCTAGAGAGGAAACTGGTAATCACAAGGAAACACATAAATAGTCAAGGGTACTAAATGATCTTAAGAAAATAAATGAGCCTGAGATTAGAGAATAACATGAGAGACATCTACTGAAAAAACAGTACGTTTGGGCGGCTATAACAAATACCATAGACCAGGTGGCTTAAACAACAAACATTTCCCACAGTCCTGGAGGCGAGGAGTCCATGATTAGGGTACCAGAATGGTTGTGTTCTTGCTCTGTGCCCTCTGTCTGGTTTGCTGAAGACTGGCTTTCTGGAGAGAGAGAGAGAGACTGTACAATCTCATCTCACTGGTCTGTTACAAAAGTGTGCTCCACCCTCATGACCTCATCTAAAACTAGTTACCTCATCTCCAAATGCCATCACACTACAGATCAAGGCCTCAGTGTACGAATTTTGAGAGGACACGAATGAATATCCAGGTCACAGCAGTGTCCATGAAGAAGTATCCTAAACATAAGCTGAGGCCTGAACAATGAAAAGGAGCTAGCAGTGGAAAATGGAAGAGCCAAGAAAACTGTGGGAGCAGAGGATCTACGGAGGCAAGAAGCTGTTCTTGTTGAATGACTATGTTAGGAGGCCAGTGTGGAGTGTGGCAGGAACCAGGACAAGTGAACCGAGTGCAGGCCAGGTAGCATTTTATGGACCAGGACAGGGTGTCTGACTCTCACTTAACATGTAATGGCCTTCTCCCTCTGCTGTGTAGTGATGGGACATAGATGGAGAAAGAACGGAACAGGAAGATAAGATATTAGATTAAAGCTAAGTCTTGGCGTTAGAACAAAGTCTATTTCCTCAGATTCTTATAAATAGAGCAGGTCTAAGAATATTAGATGAGATTAGGCGTGTTCAGGGTGGTATGGCCATAGACAGGTCTAAGACTATTATACAAAATATTATGTTAATACAAAAATAGAAGGTTTGTATAGATTAAATTGAATTAAATATGGTTTATAGGTCATTTCAAAAGTTTTGTCCGTTTTTATGAGTCTACTTTAAACTGTAATATCTCAGTGAATATTTATTCAATTTAATTGAAATAAG
>CAUYPK010080454.1:0-14842 GCA_963574355.1 Loris lydekkerianus
TAAATTTCAAAAATAAAAATATATACCCAAAACAATTACAATAATTGAGGAATCAGTAGGTTAAATGCTTTTCAATATTTATTGCTAAAGAAAAACTGTAAACTAGCAACAACTTTAAAACTTTAAATAAAGTGCAGAAAATTGTAGCTTAACAGGTAATCAAGCTAAATCACAATAACCGAATCAAATAACCTGCATGACCCGAGTATAAGTCGAGTTCAGGTTTTTCGGCACAAATTTTGTGCCGAAAAATCTCGGCTTATACTCGAGTATATATGGTAATTTTTGGTAACCCTATAGAAATTTTTAAATCTTAATTTCTTGGCTTGGGATTTCCGAGTCACTTAAGATATATTAATTAAGATATCACACTCATGGATGGTGGGGTTTTGAGTTCTGGGCTTTTGATATTTTGTGGCTGGTAATTTCTTTTACTTAAATTTTGGGGGCTCAGTGCCTGTGGCTCAAGCAGCTAAGGTGCCAGCCACATATACCTGAGCTGGCGGGTTCGAATCCAGCCTGGGCCCGCCAAACAACGACGGCTGCAACCAAAAAATAGCTGGGCATTGTGGCGGGTGCCTGTAGTCTCACCTACGTGGGAGGCGGAGGCAGGAGAATCGCTTGAGCCTAGGAGCTGGAGGTTGCTGTGAGCTGTGATGCCACAGCACTCTACCCAGGGTGACAGCTTGAGGCTCTGTCTCAAAAAAATAAAATAAAATAAAATAAAATAAAATAAAATAAAATAAAATAAAATAAAATTTTGGGCAAGGGCTAGCTCCATTGTTCTTTTCTTGGCCTGATGGAGTTTTTCTGGTTCTCATTTCATGGATAGGGCAACTTTCAACTGAAGATTTTATTTATTTATGCAGGAGGTTCACTTCCATCTCCTTCACCTTGTTAGACTCTAGGCTATGGCACCATTCCTATACAGAAATTCAAACATCAAGGAAAAGTGTCTCTATGATGAGCTAACATATGACTACTTAAAATGTAGGCAGAATATGTTTGTTTACTTTAGAACTCTAATATTCCTAACCACTTAAGTTTCCCTAATAGTTTATAAAATGTATTAGTGGTCTACATTTTATGTTTTGCAGTAAAAAATAGGTTATGATTTTTAGTTCTTTAATGGAATCAGCATATAAAATAACATTTAAACATCACCCTTTCAGGAAGTGTTATTTACTGCTCTGGATGCATCAGAAGGACTCTTAAAAGGGATTAGGAATATGCTGGCAAGTATATTTCTACCTGCTATTCTTGCAACAAACAATTGGGGTGCTTTAAACCAGTCCAAGCAGGGAGAATCTGAAAAATATATTTTCACTGAAACTATCAACAGATACCTTTCATTTTTAGATGGTAAGTATAAAACATTTAATGTTTAGTAAATTAATGATACTAAGGAGTAAAAATGAGCAAATTGTATGTCATTAAAAATAAACTTTAGAGAAAACATTTGTATCCTAAAAGATGCTAATGTAATTATGACACCTACAGGTAAGGTATGAAATCATTAGAATTCCTTATTTCTGGGTATCTTTGCGGGAGTTGAATATGTTTACTTTTCTATTTTCCGTTATAGTAGGAACAATCTCTTCCTCTAATATTAATGAAAAATTTTATCACATTAAAATATGTACTTTATTATGAACCCTTTAAAATCTATAATTTTATTTTTTAATACAGTTAAAATATACATTTTTTTTTGAGACAGAGTCACCCTGTTTCCTCAGGCTAGAGTGCTATGGCATCAGAGCTCACAGCAACCTCAAACTCCTGGGCTCAAGAGCTCCTCTTGCCTAAGCCTCTCGACTAGCTGGGACTACAGGTGCCCACCACAACACCTGGCTAGTTTCTCTGTTTTCAGTAGAGACAGGGTCTTACTCTTGCTCAGGCTGGTCTTGAACTCCTGAGCTCAAGCCTCCAGAGAGCTACTGTTGCAGGCATGAGCCACCATCCCTGGCCCTAAAATATACAATTTTATTAATAAGCAAGTTATAGTCTGATTGTCAATTAGAATTATATTTCTAGTACAAATTTCTATAAAGTATTAGATCTTTAACATTTTAACATCTTTAACAAAAGATTGAAAGCTCCCATTAATATTTAACATATGGATATTAAACACTTCTTATTGTTGTCTTTTTCTTTGTAGGTGCTACAGTGAGTATTGAAGGGACAGTGAAGTTAAAGAGTATAGACAATGTTGATTTTTCCAAACTGCATACCTTTGAAGAAGTGACTGCTGCAGCCAGCAATTCAGAAACTGTTCATCAGTTGGAGGATGTGCTGATGATATGGTATAAACAGATTGAACAGGTAAATTGATTCAGATAATTGCGTCTTGAGTAGTAATTCTCACGTGTGTTCTAGCCATTGTATTTTGTCCTTAAAAGTATAGGGAAGAGGAGTCTTCTTTAAGTTCCTTCCAGATTCCTTTTTGAAGCTTAGTTTATTCATGACTGTGAACCAAAATCATTAAAATCACCACTTACAATCAATTTTAAGATATTTTTCATTTCAGGGAGGAAGCCATGATAATATGGACTGAGAATGAAATACTGAAGAATGAAGACTAGCCATCATTTATTTCCAATATTCTTTTTTAAATTGTTTATGCTCTCTGTAAAAGAGAGAGGGAAAAGATGCAATGAGCAGTCACAGTGCTAGATACTAAATAAATTCCTCCTGGTCGATCAGTGGAACTGCCTGTGCTGTCAAAGACTAGGCTCATTCATATCAGTATTACAGTGGTAAATGTGCAGCTGTCTTATTACTGCCTGGCAGGAAGATAAACAATTTAATTTTTATTTGCAGAAGCATTTTGAATAATATCCTAATAGGCATGTGAAAAGGTCTTCAATATCATTAGTTTCCAGGGAAATGTAAAGTAGAACTACAATGAGATATTACTGCAAGCTCACTAAAATGGCTAAAATTAAAAAGACTAGTATGAGTAAGTGTTAATGAGGTTGTGGAGGACTGGAACTCTGATACTATGCTAGTGGGAGTATGACATGGTAGGACTTCTTTATAAAGCCTTCTAGCAACTTCTTGTAAAACTCAGTATATACTAATTAGCTACCCTGAGGCCCAGGAGTTCCACTCCTAGGTGTATACCCAAGAAAAATTAAAATATATGTCCACTAAAAAGACTTACATAAGAAATTTATAGTGGCCTTAATCCTAATCACTAAACACTGAAAACAATCCAAATGGGAAATAAACTATTTGTGAAATGAAACAATGAAATATAAGTGAAATAAAAAATTACTGTTGATACATGAAATAACATGAGAGAATCTCAAAAACATGTTGAATAAGAGAAGCCTTTTTTTTTGAGACAGTCTCACTCTTGCCCTGGGTAGAGTGCTCTAGTATCATAGCTCACAGCAACCTTAAGCTCTTGGGCTTGGGTAGTCCTGTTGCCTCAGCCTTCCGAGTAGCTGGGAGTTCATGCACCCACCCCAATGCCTGGCTAGTTTTTCTATTTTAAGTAGAGATGGGGTCTCTTGCTCAGGCTGGTGTCAAACTCCTCAGTTCCGGTGGTCCTCCCACCTCGGCCTCCCAGAGTGCTAGGATTACAGGTGTGAGCCACCCCACTTGGCCACAGTAAGAAAAGTCTTAAAAACATAATATGAAAATCAAAACAAAACTATATATGAACCAGAAAACATGTGTGACTTTATCTTCTTGAACAAGATACAAAATCTAGAAGCCACAAAAGAAAAAAAGAAAAGACAGATTAGCCTACATAAAAAGTAATTAGTAACTTATATATGGCAGGAAACACCATAAACAAAGTTAAAAGTCCTTCTGAGAGAAGATGTTAGTGTATATAACAAAGAGTTAGTATCCATAATATTTAATTTTTTTTTTTTTTTTTTTGCAGTTTTTTCGCCGGGGCTGGGTTTGAACCTGCCACCTCCGGCATATGGGGCCAGCACCCTACTCCTTTGAGCCATAGGTGCCACCCTAAATTTTTTATTTTTTATTTTGCTTTCAATTTCAGCTTGCTTTCACTCTTCTTAGTTTGGAGTTTTGTTTTTTATTTAATTTTCTTTTTTTCCCCTTCTTTCTTTAGCAATTCTCTTGCTCTTTGCCTCCCAAGTAGCTGGGATTATAAGTGTCTGCCACAACGCCTGGCCTTTTTTTTTTTTTTTTTTTTTTTTGGTAGAGACGGGTTTCACTCTGGCTCACTCCTGCTCATACTGGTCTCCAACCTCTGAGCTCAGGAAATCCACCCACCTCCCACAGCGCTGGGACTACAGGCGTGAGCCACCATGCCCCGCCAGTATTCATAATATTTAAAGAGCTTCTATAAAGCAATAAGAAATGGGTAATTCATAGAAAAATAGGCCAACGGTATGAATAGTGCCATTCAAGGAAAGTAGATGGAGATGTTGGACCTCAGCTTAGTTCCTTTTTCAGGCTCATTTGCTTTTGCTTTTTTGTTGAATGATTCCAATCGTAAATAAAGCTTTTAATAATTTTGTGGAAAAAAAAAGTAAATTTAGGAGTGACATGATATCCTCAAATATTTGATGAGATTTCATGGGAAATCAAACATAGACTGTACAGTTTGAGAAGGCAGGAGACCAGAGTGTGATAGCCATAAGGAGGGAGATTTTGTCTTGAAATCAGGATAATTTTCTCACAATGTTTTTTCCATGGAAAAATGAAAGTAGATACTTCCTGGAAGTATCTAATTTGAGTCTGGATTACCCTATGGTCTATGTTTCATATTGTAGCAGAAATTAACATATGAAAAGAGTTGCTGGATTTATTTAACTTTTAAGGCCTATTTAAAATATTTATTTATTTATTTTTTGAGAGAGTCTCACTTTGTCGCCCTTGGTAGAGTGTTGTGACATCATACCTTACAACAACCTCAAGATCTTGGGTTTAAGCGATTCTCTTGCCTCAGCCTTCCAAGTAACTGGGGCTGCAGGCGCCTGCCAAAATGTTTGGCTATTTTTAGAGACTGAGTCTCACCTTAGCTCAGGCTGATCTCAAACCTGTGAGCTTAGGCGATCTGCTCACCTTGGCCTCACAGAGAGCTAGGATTACAGGCATGAGTCTCTGTACCTGGCCCCCGTTTAAAATTTTTAATTCCTTGATTCAAATTATGTAGACTTTGAGACATTTAGGAAAAGTTTAAGCTATGTCTAGGACCCTCTGTTTAAGGAGGTTGAGGAGCTTGTAGGAAGATTGAGTTCCAGAAACCATTTAGAACCTTTAGGGGTTTAAAAAATTTGTTATGTATTTAATCTCAATTGTTTTCTTAACAATTCCATCACAACTTAAATTATGAAAAGCTGAAAACATATAAATGTACAGAAAATCATATAACACCACCGAGATTAAATAGATACTAACCATTTTCTGTTTGCTGCAGATTTCTTGTTTCCGCTAAAGTCTCCAACGCTTTCCTCTTTCTCCCTCTATCCTGAAGTAATGTCTCCTATTTCCGTGAATGCTTTGCACTTTTGTTGCATTTGCATGTCTATAACTTGTATATTATACACACAGAATATGTATTTGTGTTTAAAATCCTTACATAAGGTATAAAACCTGTCTTAGTCCATTAGGGCTAGTATAACAAAATACATAAACTGGGTGCTTATACACAACAGAAATTTCTTTCTCACAGTTCTGATTCTATCCCTGGTTCATAGAAGGTAGCCTTATTGTCTTCCCACATGACAGAAGGAGCAAAGCAGCTTTCTTGGGTCTCTTTTATAAAGGTATGAATCTCTTCCATCAGGGCTCTACCCTTATGACCTAATGACCTCCCAAAGGCCCCACCTCCAAATGCCATCACATTGGGGATTAGGTTTAGACATGTGAGTTTTGGTGGGATGCAAACGTTCAATCTGTAGCAATACCATATGTATACTTTGATAGCCATTTTTTTTCTCATTAACTTTGTCTTTTATTCATTCCTTGTTGGTATCAGTAAATTTAGTTCATTCACTTAGTTGGTATCTGCTATTCTTCTTTATGATTATATTTTATCATATAGACTTCCAGACATTTGGCAGACACTTAAATTATGCCTAGTATCCTCTATTTAAGGAGGTAGAGAAGTTTGTTCATCCATTTTCTCAGAAAGACAGTTAATTGTTTCTGCTTTTTTTTTTTGTTATTACAAACAGCAGTAATACACATTCACTAAACATCGTTGTTTGGGCTTCCTTTGCATGTGTTCAAGAGTTTCTCAGTGGAATTGCTAAGAGCAAAACTATATGGCCTTTTTTTTTTTTTTTTTGAGACAGAGTCTAACTTTGTCACCCTTAGTAGAGTGCTGTGATGTCATAGCTCACAGCAACTTTAAACTCTTGGGCTCAAGCAATCCCCTTGCCTCACCCTCCCAAGTAGCTGGGACAGGCGCCCACCACAATGCCAGCTACTTTTTAGAGACAGGGTCTCTCGTTCAGGCTGGTCTTCAACTTGTGAGCTCAAGTAATCCACCTGCCTTGGCCTCCCAGAGCGCTAAGATGACAGGCATGTGCCACTGTGGCTGGCCCTATATGGACCTTTTATTGGTTATTACCAAGTCCTCCAAATAGGGGTTATATTAATTTATATGTTTTTATAAGAGCATATGAGAGAGTTCCTATTTCTTTTGGTTACACTTAGGATTGCCAGATTTTTTAATTGTTGCCAGTATGTTAGATGTGAAATAGTATCTGGACTTACTTTGCATTACCCTATTATTGAGGTTAAGCATATTTAATGGCTATTTAGGTTTCTTCTATGTTGAATTTCCTGTTCCTATCCTTTACCCAATTTTCTTTTGGGTTGTTTAATGTTATCTCACTGTATTACTGGCGTTTAATTAATATTTTTCAGATGTTAGTCCTTTCTTGCTCCTCATAGTGTCATGTCTTTTCACTTATTATGGTGTCTTTAGTCATGTGAAACTTTTAAGTTTTAATTTAGTTAAATATATTACTTACCAATGTTAATTTAGCCTCCACTTAGCTACCTACAGTGACTACAGACTTTATGCTTTTTTTTTTTTTTTTTTTTTAAGCAATTCTCTTGCCTCAGCCCTCAGCCTCCCAGGTAGCTGGGACCACAGGCACCCGCCACAACACCCGGCTATTTTTATTTATTTATTTATTTTATTAAATCATATTAGCTGTGTACATTAATGCAATCATGGGGCACCATACACTGGTTTTATATACCATTTGACATATTTTCATCATACTAGTTAACATAGCCTTCCTGGCATTTTCTTAGTTATTGTGTTAAGACATTTACATTCTACATTTATAAGTTTCACAAGTACCTTTGTAAGATGCACCGTAGGTGTGGTCCCACCAATTACCCTCCCTCCACCCATCCTCCCCCTTGCCCTCCCCTCCTTTTCCCCTTTCCCCATATTCCTAGGTTATAATTGGGTTATAGCTATAAAATTGTCTCATAGTAGGACTGAGTACATTGGATACTTTTTCTTCCATTCTTGATACTTTACTAAGAAGAATATGTTCCAGCTCCATCCATGTAAACATGAAAGAGGTAGAGTCTCCATCTTTCTTTAAGGCTGCATAATATTCCACGGTGTACATATACCACAATTTATTAATCCATTTGTGGGTCAGTGGGCACTTGGACTTCTTCCATGACTTAGAAATTATGAATTGGGCTGCAATAAACGTTCTGGTGCAAATATCTTTGTTATATTGTGATTTTTGGTCTTCTTGGTATATACCTAGTAGAGGAATTATAGGATCAAATGGCAGGTCTATTTTTAGGTCTCTAAGTATTCTCCAAACATCCTTCCAGAAGGAATGTATTAATTTGCATTTCCACCAGCAGTGTAGAAGTGTTCCCTTTTCTCCACATCCATGCCAACATCTCTGGTTTTGGGATTTTGTTATGTGGGCTAATTTTACTGGAGTTAGGTAATAATCGCAAAGTAGTTTTGATTTGCATTTCTCTGATGATTAAGGATGAAGAGCATTTTTTCATGTGTCTGTAGGCCGTGCGCCTGTCTTCTTTAGAGAAGTTTCTCTTTAAGTCCCTTGCCCACCCTGAGATGGGATCACATGTTCTTTTCTTGCTAATACGTTTGAGTTCTCTGTGGATTCTGGTTATTAAACCTTTGTCAGAGACATAACCTGCAAATATCTTCTCTCATTCTGAGGGCTGTCTGCTTGCTTGCTTTATGCTTTTTGTATTTTGTTTAGGAAACCCTTTCCTATTCCAGCGTTATAAATACATTCTTGTATATCTATCTATCCATTCATTGTTTCAGAATATAGAATGTACATGTGTTTTATTTATATACTTTATTTTTTGTACAGATTGAGTCAAAGTTGTAAGTGTGACCTTCACCTAGATAGCGTGCACCGTATCCAACAGGTGTCAATTTACCCATCCACTGCTACCCTTACCCCCAAGCTTTATTTCATTGAGATTTACTTCCAAATATGCACTTAACATGCTGATTAATTAGTTCCCACTTGATACTGAGTGCATGTGATTGTTTCTCCATTCTTATGATGTTTCACTTAGAAGAATGGTTTCCAGTTCCATTGAAAAAAGATACTAGATAGCTATTTTTTATGGCTGAGTTGTACTCCATAGTATGCATACACCACAGTTTATTATTCCATTTATGTACTTTTAGGCACTTGGGTTGTTTCCTTGTCTTTGTGATTGTGAATTGTGCTGCTATAAACATTCAAGTGCAGGTGTCATTTTTGTAAAATAACCCTTTTCCTTTGGGTATATACTCAGCAGTGAGATCACCAGATCAAATGGTAGGTCTACTTTAAGTTCTTTGAGGTATTCTTCATACAGTTTTCCACAGAGGTTGTCCTAGTTTACAGTCCCGCCAACAGTGTTCCTTTCTCTCTGCATCTATACCAGCATCTGTTGTTTTGGGACTTTTTAACATGAGCCATTGCCATTAGAGTTAGGTGATATTGTTGTTTTGATTTGCATTTCCCTAATGATTGGGGACATTAAGGCTTTCTTCATGAGTTTGTTGGCCAGTAGTATATCTTCATTTGA
The DNA here is from genome assembly GCA_963574355.1 of Loris lydekkerianus. Lineage (NCBI taxonomy): Eukaryota > Metazoa > Chordata > Mammalia > Primates > Lorisidae > Loris > Loris lydekkerianus. The sequence continues at coordinate 9,034 of CAUYPK010080454.1, forward strand.
AAAGTTTCTGTTCATGTCTTTTGTCCACTTTTTAATGGGGTTGTTTGGTTGTTTCTTGCTTATCTGCTTGAGTTCTTTGTAGATTCTGATAATCAGTCCTTAATTAGATGTGTAGTATGTAAATATTTTCTCCCATTCTGTAGGTTGTCTATTTGCTCCATTGATTGTGTCCTTGGCTGTGCAGAAGCTTTTTAATTAGATCAGTTCCTATTTATTTATTTTTGTTTTTGCTGTGATTGCTTTCGGGGTTTTCTTCACGAATTCTTTGCCTAACCTGATAGCTGTAAGAGTTTTTCCAACATTTTCTTTTAGGATTCTCATAGTTTCCTTCCTTATGTTTAAGTCTTTTATTCATCATGAGTTATTTTTGTGAGTAGTGAGAGAGATGGATCCTGTTTCAGTCTTTTACATGTGCCTATCCAAATTTCCCAGGACTGTTTATTGAACAGGAATTCTTTTCCCCAATGTATGTTTTTATCTGTCAAACATTAGATGTGAACATGAGGATGATTTCACCTCTGGGTTCTCTGTTCTGATCCATAGGTCTGCGTCTCTCTTTTTTGTGCCAGTATAATGCTGTTTTGGTTCTTGTAGCCTTATAGTTTGAAGTCTGCTCCAGTGATGCCTCCTACTTTGTTCTTATTATTAATATATAATGTTGCATTGGCTATTTGGGATCTATACAAAGCATCAAACTAATTTTTTTTTTTTTTAGATTTGAAAAAACATGGCGTTGGTATTTTAACAGAGATTGCATTGAATCTGTAAATCACTTTGTGTCTTATAGCCATTTTAAGAATGTTGATTCAGCTAATCCATGAACATGGTATATTTTTCCGTCTGTTTATATCCTCTGCAATTTCTTTTCTTAGAGTTTCATAATTCACCCTATAGAGGTCCTTCACCTCCTTTGTTAAGTATATTTCTAGGTATTTTATTTTCTTTGTTGCTACTGCAAAAGGTATTTTTGATTTGATTATCAGCTTGACAGTTGTTGGCATATATGAAGGCTATGGATTTGTGTACATTTGATTTTGTAACCTGAGACTTTGCTGAATTTATTTATCAAATCCAGCAGGCTCTTAGTTGAATCTCTGGGGTTTTCTAGACATGAGATTATATAATTAGCAAAGAGCAATAGTTTGATCTCTTTTTTTCTCATTTGGACCTCCTTGATTTCCTTCTCTTGCCTAATTGCTCTGGTGAGAACTTCCTGTATATGTTGAATAAAAGTGGTGTAATTGGGGAACCTTGTCTGGTTCCAGTTCTAAGCAGGAATCCTTTCAATCTTTCCCCATTCAATATGCTGTTGGCTGCAGGTTTGTCGTATGTTGTCTTTATAACTTTGAGGAATGCCCCATCTATACAGATTTTGTTGAGTGTTCTTATCATGAAAGGATGCTGAATTTTGTCAAATGCTTTTTCTGCATCAATGGAAATGATCATATTTACTTTAAATAGTAGAATAAAACACAAATGAATGCGATAAAAGAAAAAAAAATTGCTGTAAAATGAACCCTTGTGTAACCTTTGCACAAGTTAAGAAAGGGAACATTACCAACTCTTCATGATGCCTGTGTGCCTTTCCCGAGTTATAAATCTCCTTTCCTCTCCGAGATAAGTAGTAACCATTATCTTGACAGTCATGATATTCAATTCCATGCTTTGCTTTGTAGTTTTGTTCCTATCTTTTACATTTTCTTTTATAAGTTTTACCATTTTATTTTTAATGGTAACATTCTGAATGTATCTGGAATTCTTTTTCTGTGCATGTGTATGATATGAGTGGTAGTTTAATTTTGCCTTTTCCCATATATCTGTAGTTCACTAATTATCCCAATTTAGCATTCTCTGTTAAATCTTTATTTAATATTCCATTATTTTTTAACAAATTTGTGAAATTTGTTTTTACTTTTTCTATTCAACTGGTCTACTTATTTTTTTTAAATATTCATTCTGTACTGCTTTAATTTCTGCAGTTTTTTTTTTTTTAAACTAAATCAATATTTGATATGTCAAGTCTCTTCTCTGTGTTTTTCTTCAAAATCATATTGATTATTTCTGGATAATTATTTTTCAAAATTAACTTTAAGACTAGTTTTTCACCTAGTTGAGATTTTGATGGGAGTTTTGTTGATTGTATACATTAAGTTAGATAAAATTTTCATTTATTTTATTGAATTTTCCATCTGTGAACATGTATAGCTCTCTGTATATTTAGGTCTTCTTTTGTGTGCTTCATAAAGGGTCTGGCACACCTTTTCACACCTTTTGTTGGGTTAATTTCTGGTTATCTTATAATTGTTATTATTTGCTACTGCAAATGGTATCTTTTTGGAAATTACATTTTCAGATTGTTAGATGTCTTGTAAAGAAGTGTTACTGATTTTTATGTGTAGATCCAACAACCTTACTGAATTGTTCACATTAAATGTAAAAGTTTGTGTTTAGATATTCTTGAATTTTTTAAATGCAGCCAACCATATCATCTGTGATTATGCCATTTTTGTTTTTTCATTTCTAATTCTCTTTTTTATTTTTTATTAAATCATAGCTGTGTACATTTATACAATTATGGGGTACAATGTGCTGGTTTTATATACTTTTTTTTTTTTAATACAGAGCCTCAAGCTGTCACCCTGGGTAGAGTGCTGTGGCATCACAGCTTACAGCAACCTCCAACTCTTGGGCTCAAGCAGTTCTCCTGCCTCAGCCTCCCAAGTTGCTGGAACTACAGGCACCCGCCACAATGCCTGGCTATTTTTTGGTTGCAGCTGTCATTGTTGTTTGGCAGGCCTGGGCTGGATTTGAACCTGCCAGCTCAGGTGTATGTGGCTGGCGCCTTAGCCACTTGAGCCACAGGTGCTGAAGCCATTATATACCATTTGAAGTATTTTCATGAAACTGGTTAACACCACCTTCACTGCATTTTTTTAGTTATTGTGTTAAGACATTTTATACTCTACACTTAGTAAATTTAACATGTACTCTTGTAAAATGCCTCCCTCATTTCCAATATTAGCAGGTAGAAAAGAAGTTGGTGGTGATAATGGCAAACTTGTCATTTCCTTAGTTTTAAGGGGAAAGACTTACATGATCTGAAGAGAAATCAGAGTATGTCATCTCCTTGGTTCTAAAGTGATAAATTCTAAAATTTCACCTTTCAATTTAATGTTTACCTTTACATAGATACTATTTATCATGTTTAAGAAGTTCTCTTCTAGTCTTTGTGAAGGGTCTTAAACATTATTCAGTGTTGAATATATATTTATAGCTTCCATTAAAAAGATGCAATGATATTTTAACAAAGAAGAATGTAATATTTCTATATTTTATAAAATTTCAACTATTTTTGGTTTTGGACAGGTGCTTATTGAGAGTGAGCAGATGAGAAAAGAAGCTGATGATTCAGGTCCACTCACCGAATTGGAACACTGGAAACGCATGTCAGCCAAGTTCAATTATATCATTGAACAGATTAAAGGGCCAAGTTGTAAGGCTGTCATAAATGTGCTAAATGTTGCACACTCCAAATTGTTAAAGGTAAAAGGCCTTTTATTTTACAGAGAGTTTCTGCCTACTCTTCATCTAGCTTCTTCTAATAATATTAACATCTTTTATAACTATTGTACAGTGATCAAAACTAAGGGGTTAACATTGGTACAATACTATTAACCATTCTGTTTCCTCAGTTTTTCCACTAATGTTTTTTCTGTTCTGGCATCCAATCCAGGATCCTACATTACATTTAATTGTCATGTCTCCTTAGTCTTCTCCAATGTAACAGTTCCATAGTCTATACTTGCATTTTATGTCTTTGATACTTTTGAATAATAATTAGTCATTTAGTACAATGTCCCTAATTTGGGTTTGTATAATGATTTTCCGTAAACAGATGGAGGTTATGCATTTTCAGCAAGATTGCCCCAGAGTTGATGTGTTCTTGTCAGTGTGGCTTATCAGGGACACGTTATATTGACATATCTTATTACTGGTTATTCAACTTAGGTCATTTGCTTAAAGGTGGGGTTTTCCATGTTTCTCTACTATACAGTTACTATATTTTGGGGAGATAGTTTGAAACTACATAAATAGCTTTCATAGGTGGATATTGACTGTAGCAGTTATTACTATCATATGCTAATGGTGATTTTCCAGTTCTCCTTTTCCTTCTGCATTTGTTAATTAGTATTCTTCTTCTTTTTTTTCTTTTTTAGAGACAGAGTCTCACTTTATCGCCCTTGGTAGAGTGCTGTGGCATCACACAGCTCACAGCAACCTCCAACTCCTGGGCTTAAGCAATTCTCTTGCCTCAGCCTCCCAAGTAGCTGGGACTACAGGCGCCCGCCCCAACGCCCAGCTATTTTTTTTGTTGCAGTTCAGCCGGGGCCAGGTTTGAACCCGTTATCCTCGGTATATGGGGCTGGCGCCTTACCAACTGAGCCACAAGCACCACCTTAATTAGTGTTCCTGTATAAGAACAAGTTATTCCTTCTCTCCTTTTAGTTACTTATTTGATCATTAATTTAGATTAATATAGCCTAGTGGAAATTTATTTTATATTTTGAGTTATATTCTGATACTATAATTTGTTGCTCAAATTGTTGCAGCCTTGGCCATCAGGAAATCCATCCGTCTGGTTCCTCTGTCTTTTGACTCCCCTATTTGTTTTGGAGCACTTCTTTCCTTTTTGATACCACAAGATGCTCAAGGCTCATTCAGTATTTGACCCACCCTAGTCCTGGGGTCAACCACTTCTCCAAGGAGCCTGTGTTTGTTTTATTGGAGAATAGTATTTAGAAACCAGGATCTGGATGCAAGGTGTGCTTATTTGATGTTTGAATTTTACTTTTTAAAGAATGGAATCATTTTCCTCAGGTTTTTTTGTTTCCATGAGTTCAGTTTTTCAGTCTTCACTTGATTGCTTTTGCCATTCATGTATTGTTTCAAAAGGCCTTTTTAAGAAGGCTAAATTAAGGTTAACCTGAGTTTAAAATAAACTTATCCTTTATTCTCTTATTTTTTTTTACATTTAATTCATTAATTAACTTGGAATTTATTTATTTATTTATTTATTTATTTTAATGTTTATTTCAAACATTTTTATTATTTCCCTTTCTTCTTTTTTTCTTTTTTTTAAATTATAGATAAAAATATGCACCATAGATTATGCAATTTATTTTTTGAATCATGTTAGTTTGAATAATAATGATAGTAATAGGCTCAAGCAGCTAAGGCACCAGCCACATGTACCTGAGCTGGCAGGTTCAAATCCAGCCTGAGCCCGCCAAACAACAAAGAGGGCTCCAACCAAAAAAAAAAAAAAAAAAAAAAAAAAAAGCTGGGCGTTGTGGCGGGCACCTGTAGTCCCAGCTACTTGGGAGGTGGAGGCAGGAGAATCGCTTGAGCCCAGGAGTTGGAGGTTGCTGTGAGCTGTGATGCCATGGCTTGAGGCTCTGTTTGAAAAAAAAAAAAAAAAAGAAAAAGAAAAAAATGATAGTAATAGCAGCTAACATTTCTTTTTTTGTTATTTTTTATTTTTTAATTAAAAAAAATTTTTTTTTATTGTTAAATCATAGCTGTGTACATTAGTGCAATCGCCTATACCCATTCTAACATGCACCATAGATGTGGCCCCACCCATTACCCTTCTTCCACCAAAACCTCTCCCCTCCCTTCCCCTTCCTTGGCCCTTTCTCCATAGTCTTGTGCTATAGTTGGGTTATAGCCTTCATGTGAAAGCTATAGTTTAGCTTCATAGTAGGGCTGAGTACATTGGATACTTTTTCTTCTATTCCCAAGATACTTT
>CAUYPK010080455.1:0-66191 GCA_963574355.1 Loris lydekkerianus
CAACTGGATGTGCCTGGTTGTCCCTTGGCAAACTGTGGCCCATTCATACCAGTGCTTCAGGAAGGCTGGTTAGTTACTAATCTTCCATCTTCCCTCATGCACCACTTTCCCAGCTTCCCCCACAATTGCTTGATAGAGATCCTTTGAATACTTAAACAGGCTTCCCGAGTGGGGCCGTGACAGAATAACCCGGTGTACCATGCAACCTGCAGAAGAACCTAGGAGAGTCCCTGTCCTCAAGGGGCATCCAGCTACTGGGGAGAGAGAGGGGTTTTTTTGTTTGTTTGTTTTTTTATAGCAACCAAAATTATAGTATATTAAGTGGATGGTTGTTCCCTTCTCTCTAAAGTATAAGTCAGAGTTCGTGATCTGGGGAGATAGGCAGGCCTGCTGCCCGAGGTCACCCAGCGATCTGGCCCCTCTGTCTTGCTACTTCATAATCCCCCTGTCTACTTCCCTCCCTGCATGATTGAGGTCAGCTCACCACATCTCCAGGACTGGGAGAGTAGGAAATGAAGGACATGCAACCTCCTTTTAGGGATATGGTCCAGCTTTTTCCCACATTTCCCTTGCACTCACATCCGTCAGCCTCAGCGCAGGCACAGAGCCACATCTCACTGCAGGAAAGGCTGGGAGGTGCAGTCTTCAGATAACCCCTGGTGTCCATGCACCCAGCTAGAACACAAGGGTTCTTTACTTGAATAAAGAAGGGGAAGATGGATACTGGTGCATCCAGCTTTCCCTGTGATAGTCCTCATAGTAAAGGAGGCAGAGCATATGGTATGGGTGGGAGAATATGGATTCAGGAGGGGGGAGTCAGGGAGATGAGAACATAGAAGCAGCAAGAGGATGGTGGGGGTGGGGTGCAAGGTGGAGGCAAGGGCTGTGCTAGGTCTCCATGTTCCCCAAGGTCTGCTGTGAAGGTGAGTACACCTGGTGCCTTGACCATCCTTTCCTATGTGGGAGAAATTCCCCACTTACTGAATTAACCCCTCCTTTTTGGAGACAATCTCACTGTGTTGCAGTGGCATCAGCTTACCTCAAAGCAACCTCAAACTCCTGGGTTCAAGTGATCCTCCCAGCTCAGCCTCCCAGAGTGCTGGGAATACAGGGAATACAGCCACCGTGCCCTCAGCCAACTCTCCCCTTAAGGAGTCAACTATCCCACCCCCACTCTAGGTAGCAGCCAGAAACTTGCTTTTGCATCTTCCTTGGTGACCAGGACACAGTCAATGGGATCCATCTGCTCTAAAGAATGAACTGGACACTAGTGAAGCAGAAAAGCAGCTTCTGGGTAAAATCCACTCTGATGAAGATGATGGGGAGCACCTCCATGTAAGGACAGAGTTCCCCGCAGCAGCAGGGCTCAGCCTGGTGGTGTGAAGAGGCTGTGCCCAGGGGTGGAGCAGTCGTGTCGTGGTAGACTGGATAAGTGTACTCATCCTTGGCTTTCTCCCTGGAATAGAATCGATGCCTTTGGCCATGTGGCTTTGCAGCGCCTCCCATGACAGGAGGCAGAGTTTACATTCTAGACTCATTGAACTTGGGCTTGGCTCCATGACTTGTTTTGAGCCTTGGACAGTAGGTGAAAGGGACAACATCTTAGAAAGGCCTTAAGAAGGATAGTGACTTTTTATCAGCCCTCTTGTCTCCTTCCCTCACCATAAGAAGAGTATATGCTCCCTGTCACCACTGTCCCTTTAATCTGGGTCCCAGAAACAGACCTGAACTTTACCCAAACTCTGGACCCAAACCCCACCTAGCTTAGCTGAGTCTAGCCAAGATTAGCCAAACCACAGCAAATGCAGAAACAGAAAATAAAATGTTTGTGGTTGAGATTAGAGGATAGTTTGAGATGTGGCATTATCTTAGGAAAAACATGACTGTCTCCTCTGGAATGTTCCTGAGGTGTATCTGGGGCAGAGCTGATGTGCAGTGAGTGTGCTCTAGAACAGCTGGAGAGGTTACCTACCTCCCATACCTCCCTCGGTGACCACAGGACTTTCAGACCTGTGGACTATGGGTAACAGTGTAAACACCCTAAAAAATTTAATTCACATTTTATAATTTTGCCCTGGTATTTAAGACTCTTCTTGGTGCTTCTGGGGAAGACTTTTTTTCTCTCAAGCTAGTGGAAAGAAGACTTGGCCATGATCCAAGGGACCTGGGCTCTAGTCCCAGTTGTGCCAGCAAGCTCCACGACCTTGGGAAAATCACTCCTTTCCGTCTTAGTTTTTCTGTGTGCAGAATCCCAGGACATCAACATCTGCGTTCCTTTTTATGATGGTGGTCAGGAAGAAAAAGAAAATCTTGGGAACATACCATAGAAAGCCACAAGGTCTAAATAAATATAAAGTGTATGGTGTACATCTCCATTTAATAGGTAGTGTGGCATTGATTAAGTACAAATATATATAAAAGCACATGTGACAATCTGGAAGGAAATGTGCAAACATGTTAGTTGTGGTTTTCTCAGGGCTGTGAGGTTACGACTGGTTTAAATAGTCCTTTTAAAATGTCACTGTGTTGTCCATATTTTCTATAATAAATATTTATTACTTTTATAATGAGAAAATTACTTTTTAAAAGAAAATCAAGACACTAATATATTATGTGGATGTAGGGTATTTATTATAAGAAGTTTTCTTGAAAGCATGACTCTTATCAAGTAAAAGCCAGAAATAAGGATGGGCCGTGGGAATGGGGAGAGGAAATGGGAGTGAGATGAAGGAGGTGCCCCCTGACAGTCAGGGCACTGGCCCTCTGTAGGGAGCAGATAGGAGAGGGGAGTGGAAGGGGCGTCCCCTTTCTACACTCAAGGAACCCCACTGCAATGTGGTATTTTGAGTCATGGACTCATTCATCACAGTGTTAAGCCATGACCACCAAATGCACAGGAAGTTGAGAAGAAACCTGACCTCCCCAGTACTAGTCTATATGGGTTCCTGTCCCCCAGCATCAGGGCAATAAAGGATCTGATTACATACATCCTCAGGAAGCCCTCAGGAAATAATCTAGTCACATGGCCCTGGTGAAGAGGAGTCAAAACCTTTCTCTGGGCTCTGGAGTTTTTGAGATTCCTGTAGCAACCGTCTTTCAAAAGGATTTTCCATTTTAAGTGCAATGATTAAGGGTTTGCTTGGGCTCTTTGCCATCTCATCCCCATCCCTACTACTTCACCCCAACAAGACTCACTGCCAAGGGTGTTTGGGGAGAGAGAAAGAGGGAGAGGGAGAGAGAGAGGTTGGAAATTGGTTGCAATCACATTGCTCCTCAAGCCTTTCTCAATGCATGCTTCCTAAAAAAGTTGCCAGATCCATTCCACAAATCTTTAAGGGGTACCTAGTTTGTTTCAAGCACAGTTAAAGCACAAAGCTCAGGGTACAAGATAGTGTCCCAAGATTAATCTAGTGAGGGAGACGAAAGGCATGTAGGTTCTCTATGGAATGTAGAGTTAATAATGGTTGCTGCTCGTGTTTACTGAGGGCTCACTATGTACCAGCCATGTGCATTTTACATGGGTTATCTCATTTAAGCCTCACACTAACAGTATGAGATAAGTCCTATTATTGTTCCCATTTTACAGATGAGAACACTTCAGCTTGGGTCCTTTAAGTAATTTGCTGAGGTCACACAGCTTGCTGGCAGAGGAGCAAATATGTGAATCTCATTTGCCTGGTTTCAAGCCCCACCTGCTTTTAATCCCTGTACAGTACAGCATGGAGGGGGAGACAGAGGAGGGCAGTCCAACTGGCCTGGGGAAAATCACAGAAGGCTTCATGGAAGAGGTGGCTCTCTACCCAGGTCTTAAAGGATGAGCAGGAGTTTGAGGACAAGGAAGCGGCAAGGGCATGCCAAGCAGGGGAGCAGAATATTCTGAGGCAAGCGGTAGAGAAACAGCTTGGCCTCTTGTAGAAATACTAAATATTCCAGTACCACTAGATGGCAGGGGGCCAGCAGGGCAGGCTGGGAAGGACGAGGGGCCTGTTGAGATCCTCAGCTTAGCAGCTCCCACACCTGGTAGCTTCTCCTCAGAATCAATCATGTGGATTTCCCAGCAGGCAGAGGTGAGGCATGGTGAGGGTGAGCCAGCGGGGGCCTCACAGGGCTGGGGCTCCTTTCCAAGAAACTGCATTGAGTCTTTTCCAGAATATTCCCTGGTGGACCTGAAGGCAGCTTGTCTGAGTGCCAGATGGAGCAGCTGGGTTGGAATGTGAAAGGGAAAAGTTATGGCAAAGAGACACAGAAATAGTCTTTACACTAAAAGGTTCAGTTGTTGGGCGGCAGGCTTTGCCCACAGAATCATAGATGTGAGGCCCGGCTCCTCCTCACACCTCCTTGTGACCTTGAGCACATCCCTTACCTGTTCTGCCTCTCAAGTGTGTCTTACGTAAATTTGGGCCCCATCATACGTATTTCTTAGGCTACTTGTGAATATTAAGTGAAGCGATTCATCTCCAGGACTCAACACAATGCCTTGAGCAGAGTCAACTTCCAGTCAATGGCGGTCTTAGTTAACTGCAATTGTGTCTGTTCATTCAACATTCATTCAACATTCATTCGGTAAAGATTTATTGAGTGTTTTCTTATGACCAGCACAGGATTATGACCATGAACAAGGAATACAAAGTTCTGGCCATCCCGGAGCTTATAGTTTAGGGAAGGAGACAGAAAATAAAAAATTAATATATATAATAATTTCAGATAGTGATGAGTGCTGTGCAGCTAATACAAGAGTAAAATAGGTGAGGTTTTTTTTGTGTGTGTGCCCGGACATTCACATGAGCTTTAAACAAGATAATGAGGTAAGACCTTCTTGAGGGGGTGACATTTGAGCAGAGATGTGAATCAAAAAAGCTCATCTCATGCAAATATAGAGCAAGAATGATTCAGGCAGAATGTAAAGGCCAATAGGCAAGAAATAGCTTCATGTGGTCAAGGAATTACAAGAAAGATAATGGGCTAGAAGGTGGAGAGTGATGGGCAATGGAGACTAGTGATAATAATATCAATAATAATAATAATTACTTGAATGAAAACTTTCTCAGGGTTAGATAATTTATATTCATTATCTTCACAAGCTCTTAAGGAGGGGCTATTAGTTGGATACGGTGATTCATGCCTATAATCCTAGAACTATGGGAGGCCAAGGCAGGTGGATCACCTGAGCTCAGGGGGTTCAAGACTAGCCTGAGCAAAAGTGAGACCCCATCTCTACTAAAAGTAGAAAAAACTAGCCGAGCATAGTGGTGGGCACCTGCAGTCCCAGCTACTCAGGAGGCTAAGGCAGGAGGATCACTTGAACGCAAGAGTTTGAGGTTGCTGTGAAATATTATGGTACCATGGCACTCTATCCAGTGACAGAGTGAAGCTCTTGCCCTCCTCTGTCTGGTTGGTCCTCTCTGTGCTGACCTTATAAATGGTTTTCTAGAGGTAACATTGAGCCTTAGCATTGCCCTACTACCCCTGTCCTTTCTAAAGTCTCCCTGTAACCCCTCACCTTGTAGGACATCCCTTCTCCTAACAGCCTTGGACAGCCCCATGTCTCTTTCCCTTTCCTCTAACCCCTGCTGCCTGACATAGAGCCCTGAGAATCTCTCATCCTCTTTGACATTCTCAAATGGCTGCAGGGAACTGGGCTGAGGTAGAGGATGCCCCATTTCCTCCTAGTCACAAACACTACATAGACTGAATATTGCGTCCCTCCGCCAACGAATTCATGTGTTGAAATCCTATTCCCCAATGTGATGGTATCAGGACATGGTGCCTTTGCAAGGTGATAAGGTCATGAGGGTGGCCCCCACATGAGGACACTAATCTCATGTGGGTGGCCCCCACATGAGATTAGTGTCCTCATAAAAGAGGCCCCCGAGGGCTGCCTTGTTCCTTCTACCATGTGAGGACACTGTGAGAAGATGCCACCTATGAACCCAGAAGCAGCTCTCACCAGACACGGAATCTACCAGAACCTTGATCTTGGACTTCCCAGGTTCCAGAACTGTGAGAGACACATTTCTGTTGTTACTAAACCACCCAGTCTATGGCAGTTTTATTATAGCATCCCCAAAGGACCAACACATACATTATCCATGATCCCATCTCTCCCTGCTATAGAGAGCTACTGCAGAAAGGCTCCCGATTTCAGGAATCTTCAGGCAAGAAGCCCCTGGGCGCATGCATGCCTCCAAACTAGAGGCCACTCCAAACTAGAGGCCACTAGTACACACCATGCCTTGTGCAATCCTATACTGTGGCCCTCTCAAATTCCGGGTTACGCATGCCAAGTTCTCCCAAGAATCTCTTCTCCCCGATGGCAGTCCAGGGTCTGCCTACTGACTCTGCAGTTACCCTATCCAGAGAGTTCACCCAGTCTCCACTTGCAAGCATTTCCACTCTGGCCAGGCACAGTGGCTCAGGCCTATAATCCTAGCATTCTGGGAGGCTGAGGCAGGTGGATTGCTTGAGCTCAGGAGTTTGAGACCAGCCTGAGCAAGAGTCAGATCGGTCTCTACTAAAAAATAGAAAAACTAGCCAGACATGGTGGCACATGCCTATAGTCTCAACTACTCAGGGAGGCTGAACCAAGAGGATCACTTGAGCCCAGGAGTTTGAGGCTGCTGTGAGCTATGACACCATGGCACTCTAGCCTAGGGCAACAGAGTGAGACTCTATCTCAAAAAAAAAAAAATACCCGCATGTTGAGTGATTTTCTTGGAGCTTCACCTTCCCTCAGTTTGATAGGAGAGCAGTTCTTGTAGTGTGGTCCATGGATTCCTGGGGGTCTTCAAGAACCCTTTGGATATTCACAAGGTTGAAATTATTTTCACAATAATTTTGACAATTAATAATATTAATAAAAAGGCTTGGCACCTATAGCTCAGTGGGTAGGGCACCAGCCACATACACTGAGGCAGGTGGGTTCAAATGTGGCCTGGGCCTACTAAACAACAATGACAACTGCAACAAAAAAATAACTGGATGTTGTGGTAGATACCTGTAGTCCCAGCTACTTGGGAGGCTGAGGCAAGAGAATCGGTTAAGCCCAAGAGTTAGAGATTGCTGTGAGCTGTGACACCACAGCACTCTACCGAGGGTGACATAATGAAACTCTGTCTCAAAAAAAAAAAAAAAAAAATTAATGAACAAGATATTTTAATATTTTACCTTTCTCACTGTGTTGACTTTTGCATTAATGGTACAATAGGGGTGGGTAGAACTGCTGGCATATTAGTGAATGAAGGTAGTGGTACCCAAATGTACAGGAAGCTATTGAATTCCTCACCACCAAACACTCACCAATAGGAAAAATAAATTTCAGTTTACCTTAAGAAAGTAGTAAAAAAATTATAAAATTTCATAAATCTTGACCCTTGAGTATACATCTTCATAATAATGTTCTACGTGATGGAATGGGAAATGCATCCCATAAAGCACTTCTACTACATACCAGACTATGATGGTCGTTTTAAGAAAAAAATCTCTTTTGCAACTGAATCACTTGTTTTCATGGAACACCATTTTTACTTGAAAAAATGACAGACACGCCATTGCTATGCCAACTTAGGTACTTGACCGCTATTTTCTTGAACGTGTACAAATAAACCTCTTATTAATACTTCCAGAGAAATAACTCAGGGCATTTGTTGCCAATGGAAGAAAATTAAGTTTTCAAAAAGAAATTGGAATTCAGCGAAATGTGCCTTTGAAACCGTGAGCTTGATAGCTACCCAACTTAAAGACCTTTCTGATGGCCTCATGGATGGTGATAATAAATGTGATTTTTGACTAGTATAATGAAATGTGTCAATTTAGAAGATCTGCATGACTCAGTGAATTAATATTTCCAAATGGCTGATCAATGTTACCATCCCAAGCACAAGAAAGATCAATGGACTAAACAAACAAACAAACAAAAGTATATGGTTTCCAATTCCACACTGCAAATAATCCTTAATAAATCACCTCTTGTCAATGTTTTGGTGTTAATATCAAAGAAAGACATCCACAACTAAATAAAAGCCTACTAAAAGTTTCTTTTTGTCCAACTACATATCTGTGTGAGGCCAGAGTTTCTTCATCACATTAAAAAGGTTTTTTTTTTTTTTTTTTTTTAACTATAAAATCCTCCAGTGTATGTTCTTGTTTGGCTTATAAAAGGTTAGGTGGTTGTAAGTTATAAGTTTCATTTCCTAAAAACAATGTCCACAAGTCAGTAGCCTTTGTATATGCCAATAACAGCCAAGATAAGAAGCTAATTAAGGACACAACTCCCTTCACCATAGTTTCAAGGAAAATGAAATACCTAGGAATATATCTAACAAAAGAAGTGAAGGACCTCTATAAAGAAAATTATGAAACCCTAAGAAAGGAAATAGCAGAGGTCTTTAACAAATGGAAGAACATACCATGGTCATGGCTGGGAAGAATCACCATTGTTAAAATGTCCATACTTCCCAAAGCAATCTACCAATTCAACACCATCCTTATTAAAGTACCAACATTGTACTTTCAAGACTTGGAAAAAAGGATTCTGCATTTTGTATGGAACCAGAAAAAACTCCATATAGCTAAGGCAGCTCTTAGTAATAAAAATAAAGCCAGGGGCATCAGCATACCAAATTTTAGGCTGTACTACAAGGCCATAGTGGTCAAGACAGCAAGGTACTGGCACAAAAATAGAGACATAGACATTTGGAATTGCATACTATGTATATTCATAGATATAACCCAGGTAAGCAAAAACTCTTTGGAGTCATCGATAATTTTAAAAACTGTAAAACAATCTTGTGAATAAAAACTTTGAGAACTACTTGCTGGGAGATGGGGAAGCACCTCTCCCATCTGTAGATGGTAGAAGCTCTGACCCCAAATATGGTGCAAATCACTGTGACCAATTACCCAGACTTCCTGGAACCCCATTCCTTATGATACAGAACTAGTCCTTCTTCTTCTCATAAGAAGTCCTGGGTGGATCTATTTAGGAGGCTGGGTATTTGCAACCTTTGTTTAGTCTGACTTGTCCTTTCTAGGAATTAGAAAATTTCCCACTCATTATCTGATAAAATAATCTTTTATGGTTTTACCATATTTATTTTTGTTTCTTTGTGGGAGAGTAGTTATTCTGTCATTATATAAATTTGGCCTCATTAAAAAATATCTACTACCATTTTGGTGTGACAATAAAGGTAAGTCGGAAGTTTGAGTGGAGTTTTGAGAAGAGTATGGGCTTTGGGATAGAATCCCAGCTTTACCATTTACAGAATAGCTATGGGGAAATTACACAATCTTGCTAACCTTGTTTTCTTATCTCCAAAATTAGGGAGAGAATACCTATCTTTCAGACTGCTTAGAGATAATGCATATAAATATTTAATAATATGACACATAATAGCAAATGAAATAAACTGCCATTGTCATCATCATCACCATCATTGTCCTAATAGGGACATTGGGAAAGAGTGTCAACTGGAACCCTCTGAGACAATCATCTTGAGTCCTTTTTGGTGCTCTTGCTAAGTCTCTAGTGTCCACTTATTTCCTGTCTCACTGGAAACTCAAGGTTTCTGTCTGAATGCCAGGGAATGGCAGATCCATTGGGCAAGATGAACATGTACCACCCTCTTCTCTGTTCTGTCCCAACAAAGAAGAAATACTACCATCATGGTTGGAGAGGAATTTTTCCTAAAGACTTTTTTTTTCATGTCTTTCATTCCTCCCAGGGCAAACTCCCTCCTCTGAGTTTTTCCCCAATTCTGGACATTAGTGTGGGCCAGAATGGACTAAGTTTGGCCAATAGTGTAAAAAAATGAAAACAAAAAACAGCTGGCTAGATTTGCTAAATAAAAAGATATGTGAAGCTGCAGAGACTGTTCTCTTGAGTATTTTTATTTATTTTTTTTAGATACAGGTTCCGGGAGGGGATTTTTATGGAGCGATGCATGAAAATGGTGCTTCCTCGTGCTGCTAAAATGGATGCCCTGGTTCCCTTCCATAGCTGAGGGAGGCAGATTAATGAGTTGGGGGGATGTGGCTGCTGCCTCTCAGCAGCTGGCTCAATTACCTCTCTTGTTCAAGCTGTGCTTTGGGGCTTGAGACATAAGCCTGGTGGAATTTTAACCTTGCTAGAGGACTTTGTTCCTTCCTAGAGACTGCCTACTTTTGGCTCAGCTATATCCTTTACTTCTCATAGATGGGTTTGCTGAAACCATGGGTGTAAGGGAATCACCCATTGAGTTTCCTTTTAAGAATAAGGGAAGTAAATGAGATCATGAGGATAATAACAAAATGAGATGCTCTGAGAAGAAAAGCAGTGTTTACTTGAGGAAGGGATATGAGTATTATTTTATTTTAACGAAGCATTTTGGTGGGAGAGGCAGCTTGTCTGAAGAACACGGTGAGAAATCATTTGATTGCAAGTACCATATTCACTCAGGTAAAACAGATATTTAGTATGAGGCGTTAAGTAATGGATCATGGATCCCACATACACACAAGATAGCTGTGAATTAAGAGTTTTATAGTTCTATGGGTAAGTGTAGGGTTCTAAACCCTGGTTGCCTAACTTCAAATTCCGTATGTATCAGTTATACTATATGACCTTGGAGAAGCTACTCACCTGTCTGTGCTCCATTTCTCTTCTCTTGTAAAGCAGGAAGAATAAGAAAACATATACTTTAGAACTTTTGTGAAATTTAAATGAGTAAATACACATTAAGTATGTAGAGCAGTACCTATACCTTATAAGTCCCTCAGAAATGTTTGCTATTGAGGATTTCCATAATAGCTACCCTGTTTCAGACCAATTCTCCCATCAAGGACAACTAGAAAAACTGTATAGAAATTGTAAAAATAATTCCAAATGCATTGGGAGAACTACTAAGGCTGGGAGGACCTAAGAGCCTGTGCCGTGCCCCACTCAAGGCATTCACTGATTAACAGGTATTATCTAAGATATCAAAAAGCTGAACAGAAAATACTGAAAAGTGAAGTTGGAGCATCTTCTTACGGGCAGTCTTACAGGGCTGAAGGAGACAAAAATTAGAGTTTAGGGTCAAAGGAAAGGAACCATGGTGTTTGCCCTCTGTTTTCATTTGGGACTCTTAAGGATTATAATCCAGAAATATGGGTTAACAGAAATACATCAACTTTCCTAAATATGGAAGCCCTATTTTGAATTGGTTCAATAATTGATTCAATTAAGGTAGGCCAATCTGCCTTTAGCAAGCTACATGATAGAAGCAAAAGTTATTTTTCTCCAGAGGAAGATAATATCAGGAGCCTTACATATAACATTTTGATAGTAAATCTAAAATTACCAAACTCACCTGGAGACAAGACAAAATGTTCAAAAACCACAAGGAAAAGAAGCTCAGATGATATAAAGGAAATGACAGGAAATAAAGATACTGGAATTAAGATAGACTTTAAAATAACTATCATAAATGTATTCAAGAAATCAGATGACATGATAGTAACTTTCAGGACAGAATAAAAACTATTAAAAATTATCATGAAAATTCTACAACTGAAAAATACAATAGCAAAAATGAAAAACTCAACACATGAAATTATCAGGAGGTTAAAAAGTACTAAGAAAGGATTAGTGAATTAAAGAATTTGTCAGAAGAAAACATCTGGACTGAAGCACAGAGTGATAAAAGAATGAAAAATATAGAAAAGAACCTAACAAACATATGGGACAGAATGAAAGACAGAACAAATACAGTTGGGAGTCCCAGAAGAACAAGAAGAATAGAATGGGGGGAAATAAAGTGTGAAAAGGAAGGCTGAAGATTTTCAAAAACTAATCAAAGGCACTGCATCACATATTCAAGAAGTTTTATGGACTCTAAGGAAAATAAACAGAAAAAAAATCACAGATAGGCACATTGTTGTAAAACTACTAAAAATCAAAGATGAGCATATCGTTGTCGGTGTCGCTACGCCACTGACCAGCAAAAACAAGGACACCGGATGAGCGCTGGGAGATGCTTTATTTGTGTACAGCTCAGGGTTCCAGTCATCAGCGTTTTTTCTCTTTCTTCCTTTTCTAACCACCACCTTATATAGCTTAGCTGAGCCAATCACTAAACAGTATGGCCTCACTGAGCCAATCACTAAACAGTATGGCCTCGCTGAGCCAATCACTAAACAGTACACGTGTACAAGGCATGTCCAGTGCCCTTACAATGCAGGGGAGCATGATCTGGTCACGGGTATAGCATGCGTTTGTAGGACCAATCAGCAGTACTTCCTTAAAGTTGTTTACCACACCGCTGAGAAGGAAGCACTTCCTCTCAGCGCCATGTTGGCTGGGCGCAGCCCCTGACAATCGTCCTAAAACCAGTCAGAGAATAAGACATATTACCATTAAAGAGGCAACAATAATCTGAGAGATAACTTCACAAAACAAAACAATGGAAGTGTTAATCATGGAGAAGACAGTGAATGATATTGTCAAAGCAATGAAAGTTAATAAATAATTGTCACCTACACTTTTTGCCCATTGACAATAATCTCTATTTTTTTCATTGTAAAAGTATCTTCCTTTATTCCAAAAATGCTTTAAAATATTTATTGAGCAAATAAAAAGGAAGGGAGCTAAAAAGATAAAACAGATGTTGAGCTAACAGCTTTCTTTCAAGTTCTTGTGCAGTTTGGACTTTTGAATGTGTGAAATTAAGACATTTATAGACAAATAAGATATGAGAGAATATATCACCTGCAGATATTCACTAAAAAAAAATTACCAAAGGAAGTATGTTAGGCAGAAAGTAAATGATACCATATGAAAGTATGGAAATACAGGAAAGAACAAAGATTGATGGAAAGCATAAACGTGGGTATTTCTAAATTACCACTGCATATTTATAAAATAATAATATTAATACCTTGTATGGTTTAAAACATTTAGAATTAAAACATATGATAATAATAGAACCCAAGGTAGGAGGGTAATAAACTGAGGGTTCGAGTTCCTTGAATCGTTCAGGAAGGAGCAAAATTATTCATTTATATTAGATTTTGGTCGGTCTATACAGTGTTCCTCAGGATAATCAATGAAAGAATAGTAACAATATGTAAAACTATGTTAATGGCAGGTGGGATTATTGAAACACATAATTAATCCAAAAGAAGGCAAACAAAAGGAAACAGAACAGATGAAAGAGAAAATGAATAGTGGAATAACAAAATTAACCCAATTATACAGGTAATTATATAAAACGGAGACTTAGTATTCCCATTTAAAGCCAAAGAGTGTCAAACTGACTAACAAATGAAATAAAAATGTTCATTTTACCACACACAGGTTTTAAAAATTATTGTTTGGGATTCATTGAGGGCACAAAGAATTAGATTACAATGATTTCATTTGTTAGATAAAGTTCCTCTTGTAATTGTGTCCCACTCTGTTGCATGAAGTCCCTTATGCGTGATTGGTGACGCAGAGTATAGACCTGCAATTGAAATAGTATGGAACAAAGAGTGGCTGCAAGCTCTGTGACGGTGAGCAGCAAACTTCTTTACTTCTTCCCAGCTTATATAGGCACATAACTTAATCAATAAACACATGACTTAAACCTTGGCCCCAGGCCTCTTACTGCCTGGGCCTACGAATAAACCAGATTAACTGATAACCATTTTACTAACATTATCTAAAGCTATCCTTATAGGCTAAGGTTTAACCGGATTAACTGATAACTACTTCACTAAAGTTATTCTTACGCTAAGTAATCAAAAACAAAACCACAAAACAAGATTCTGAGGAAATAGGCTGTTTGAAAGCTTGACCACCTGGAGGCAGTTAATCATCTTTAGGGAGTAGTCTGGAAAATCCTGAGATATACAGGTAACTGCCTGCAGGCCTGCCTCCCCGAAGCTCGTCCCTAAATCACTTTTACATGATTAGGTTCTAAGCCTGGATATGAAGTTCTATCCAGGATTTTTTCCTTTCTAACTCAAAAAAGACTTTAAACTTGCCTTCACAAAATGGAACTATTTAAAGGTTTACTTACAGGCTTTTCACCTATACACTCCCAAGAGGTGTGCCAAACACCCTGACCCCCCTTCTCGTGCCCTTCTCCCCTCTCCCCACTTGCTCATTCCCCTACTTCCCGTTGTGTTAGTTCATCTATTATCTTCATATTAGAATTGAGTACATTGGATTCTTGCTTCTCAATTCTTATGATGCTTTACTAAGAAACATGTGTTCCACCTTCATTCAGGTTAACACAAAAGATGTACTGTCTCAATCTTTTTTAATGGCTGAATATTATTCCATGGTGTACATATACCACAGCTTGTTCATCCATTCCTGGGTTGATGGACATTTAGCCTGTTTCCACATTTTGGCGATTGTAAATTGAGCTGCAATAAATAGTCTAGTGCAAAGTATGATAAAATATTTTTTTTTTCTTCTGGATAGCTGCCTAGTAATGGGATTGCAGGATCAAATTTGAGGTCTAATTTGAGTTCTTTGAGGATTCTCCATACTTCCTTCCAAAAAGGTTGTATTAGTTTGCAGTCCCACCAAAAGTGTAATAGTGTTCCCTTTTCTCCACATCTATGCCAGCATCTGCAGCTTTGAGACTTTGTGATGTGGGCTATTCTCACTGGGGTTAAGTGAGATATCTCAGGGTAGTTTTGATTTGCATTTCTCTGATGATTAGGGATGATGAGCATTTTTTGATATGTTTGTTAGCCATTCGTCTGTCTTCTTTAGAGAAGGTTCCATTCATGTCTCTTGCCCAGTGATGTGGGATTGTTGGGTCTTTTTTTCTTGATTAATTTGAGTTCTATAGATCTTAGTTATCAAGGTTTTGTCCGAATCATAATATGCAAATATCTTTTCCTATGCTGAAGGTTGTCTATTTGCTTTGGTTGTGTGTCCTTAGCTGTACGGAAACTTTTCAGTTTAATTAAGTCCCATTTGTTTATTTTTGTTGTTGTTGCAATTGCCATGGAAGTCTTCTTCAGAAAATCATTCCCCAGGCCAATATCTTTAAGTGTTTTCCCCACACTTTCTTCAAGGATTTTTATTGTTTTATGCCTTTGATTCAAATCTTTATCCATGTTGAATCCATCTTAGGATTTTATAATTTTCTTTATACCTTCACATCGTTTGTTATGTATATTCCTAGTATTAAAGTTTTCTTGAAGCTACTGTAAAGGGAATTATGTCCTTCATTAGCTTCTCATCTTGTCTGTTAGTGGCATCTACAAAGGCTACTGCTGTGTGGACATTGATTTTATATCCTGAGATACTACTGTATTTTTTGATGTCTTCCAGGAATCTTGTAATTGAATCTTTGGGGTTCTCTAGGTATAAAATGTTATCGTCAGCAAAGAGGGAGAGTTTGACCTCCTCTGCTCCCATTTGGACGCCCTTTCTTTCTCTTGCCTGCTTGTATTGGCTAGAACTTCCAGTACTATGTGGAATAACAGTGGCCATGGAGGACAACCTTGTCTGGTTCCCGTTTTAAGTGGAAAAGCTTTCAGTATAATATTAGCTGTGGGTTTGTTGTAGATGGCTTCAATCAGATTAAGAAATGTGCCACCTATGCCTATATTCTAATTAGGAAAGAATGATGAATTTTATCGAATGCTTTTTCTGCATCTATCGAGAGGATCGTATGGTCTTTGTTTTCGCTTCTGTTGAAGTGGGCTGACCTTAGACTCTCTCCTAAATTTGTGGGGCCAGAACAAGGACACAAATAAAGGCGCAAATGCCATTAAGATGAATATTTTAAAGTTACAAATTAGGCTAAGTGACTGTTAACTAAAAAGTGTTTTATCCATCTACGTTGACAAATACACTTTTACAATTTTCTGGAAGGCTAGTTTTCAATTCAGAATTTTTGGTTTTGGAGCTGTAAAATGACAGCCTAGAAAGAGACAAGACCCAGCCCCAGCCCATGGCTCCCAGGCCTTCTCTTCCCACTTCTGGCTCATTTTCATTCACAGCCATGGCAGCCTGCACATGTGTGCTCCTTTACGTTACCTGTAAATGGCTGCCCCATGGCCACCCCTCCAATCCAGAGACATATAAGTCCGGTAGTGTGGTCCAGCTTCAGGAGGACTCATTTGAAGAAGAAGCCTGCACAGGCCCTGAGAACAGACTCAGGGACATTTGGGCAGAGAATCTGGGGTCATGGATACCATGAGCGTAGTGTGGAAGGATGGGGTGCTGACCATATGTGGGCATGTCCTAGCTTTATGGACTCTTCACTCTGGGTAGAGGGGCACAGGAAAGGGAGCATCAGAGCAGAACCCTCTAAAGAGCAAACCAAAGACAGGGTCTTTTACCCAATTTTAAGGGAAATACTGCATTTTCTTTTAAAAAGTCAACTAGGCACTTTCAGCCACTAGAGAGAGAAACAGAGAGACAAAGAGAGATATTTAAGTAGAATGAGTGAATTCCACCCAATGAGCGTATGTTCTGCTCTAAGGGTGAGATGAGAGATACAAATTCCCCATCAAAGTACAGACACCATGAATGTCGGGATCTTTGTTTTGTTTTGCTCACGACTATATCCCCAGACCCTGGTATCTTGCAGATGTCAATAAATATTTGACTAATAAACAACTCTGCTGTTCTCTCAGTTGTTATCGGATGCCACCTGCCTCTCACAGCACGAGCATTCTGCTGGTGAAACTGTTTAAAGATACAGCACGTGCATTTTGAACAAGAGTGGAAAAGGGGTAAAGTCTGGCTGGCCCAGTGTTCCTCTCTAGCACATTTAAGAACTTGGCCTTATGGAGCTGAAAGCTGGAAATTTTCTCAATGGTTCTTTAGGCTAGGGTCTTGAGTGGTCTAAGTACCCCAAAAGCTGAATGTAAACGTGTAAATATGGACAAATGTTCATTTTTCTGGGGCAATGTCTGGAGTGTGTACGATAATTTCAAAGATGTTCATGACTTCCAAAATGTTAAAAGCAGAGTTCTTGGTGAAACCTCTTATTTTATATGTGATGGGTCCATGGCACAGAGAGGTGAAGTAACTCATGGTCACTCAGAGCTCTACTTAAATCTACAGCTTCCTGAAACTTCCTTTTACTGCCTTATAGCAGAACTCACATCCTCAGGTAGGATGGGACAGGGAAAATTGTTAAGCTCTCTTTCCCAAGGGTTCTCAAATTTAGCTGCACAGTAGAATTATCTGGATTTCTAATTTGCAGCCAGGGTCGAAAACCACTGGGTTAGAGTATTTCACTAAGAAGTGTGTTGTGGGGGTTGTGGGATGGGGTATGAGTGTCGAACCTTGCTCCACAAGTCTCCCAGAATTCTGACTGTGAGTCTAGAATTTATAAGGGCACAGACTCAAATGAAAAACAAGTTCCACTGGATTAATGGATAGGCAGGGGTTCAGTTACCCCCCACCACTCATGCAAATTAAGGTTTCCCTGGTAAACAGAGCTGGACCTCCTGATTTCTGTTGGAAAACTGAAGTAGAGCTTCCTATTTCTTTACCCCCAAAAGAGAGCATAGCTTGTGGTACACTCCCCACCTGGCAAACTTACACAGGTCCAGGTGAAGATGCTGGCACAGAGATTGAGGAGGATGGCTAGTCCTATAGTAAAAGGCTGCCTCATCTCAGCCACACATGAGGCCACATAGTCTCTTACTTTACCAACCCTACAGAAGAGAAGTAGAAGGAAAAGAAGATTGCTTGAGTTCCATCCCAAACCTTTTGTGGATGGAAGAGGAAGGCTAGGAAAGTCCTGATCCCCTTCTGGAGGGAGAGATTTCCACAATGAGCCCATACATGTTCATGATTATCTTTAGACTTTCATTTTTGCTGGGGCTGCAACTCTTATGAAGAACGTTCTACTTTATCCATCTACCATCATCCTTCCATCTCTATCTTCCTTTCTATCTGTCTGTGTCCTATTTTCCCTGTAGGCCTACTTCCTCTAGGAAATCTTCCCTGACATCTTCAATTCCTCTTCATCTTTCTCATTTCTATCAATTCCTTGGTACTAAATTATAGAATGACTTGGGTTTTTCCCTCAATTACTTTAAAGATATTGATTCAACTAGATTATAAATTCATTCAGACTAGAGGGTGCCTCAGTGCCAACCACAAAAAAGAAGTGAAGAATTAGTAGTGTTCAATGAGCAGAGAAAATTATAATACAACAAACATTTTGTTATCTGGAAGGGATCTTAAAATATAATTTAGCATAATCTTGCTTTCAGAAGAACTGGAGTCAAAATAAAAGAAACACCTAGGGTTGATTAAATAGAATGAAGTGGAGCTCAAATATGTTCTAGCTATATAATGGAAGAATTCTCTCCCCTCATACTATGGAACGATGTTTGGAGAATCATGATTATGTTCAAGCCGGAAGGGAGCTTAGAAGTGATGTAGGACATGGACATGTTGTTCAGCTTTGTAGATAAGGAAACTCTCCTAGAAAAGAAAGAGATGAGTCCAAGATCACCCAAAGGTTGTTTTTTTTTTTTTTTTTTTTTTTTTTTTTGTACTCCACTGTCACCAAATCCTTGCCTTAAGCTTCCACTTCCTCCCAAGACTGTGCAACAGATGCCAGGGCCTATTTGCCCCTCACAGCCTTAGATGTATCACTTTCCCTGACCATTCCTCTCACTACATTCCTTTACAGCTTCTTCCACCTACTGCCTACTTGTATTTACCTGTTCTCATTTTGTCCTTGCTCTGTGGACTAAATGCTTGTCCCTGTCTCCTTGGCTATAACCTTGATTCTGCACCTGACCACTGGCTTAGTGTAAATACCTTTCCCAGCTCGGGCTGGCCTCTGGACCAGGTATTGCCCACTATTGACTGATTTATGCATTGATTTGACAAGTATTTATTCTACATGTCTTCTGTGAAAGCTTCAGACTCCCGAAGGAGTCAGAGATGAAGAATGCTTAGTCCCTACTCAATAAGCTCACAGTCTAGTGGTATGTGAGAGAGATTTTAAAACAATATGGCAATCGGAAGTGGAAGGAAGGTGATAGTCAGGGAAGACTTCCTGGAGGCGGTGTCCCCTGAAATGAGGCATTAGAATAGGATAAGCATTAGCAGATGGGGCAGAAGGGTGGAGGTGCATGGATGTGCAGGCAGAAGGAATGGCATACGCTAAGGCGTGAAAGCATGAAATAGCAAGGGGTACAAAATAAAGTAACAAGCTCCCTGAAGGATAGAAAGGAGGGCAGGGATAGTGTGGGATAAGGCTAGAGAGATGAGAGATGGGTGAACCAAACCAGGAGGGCCTTGTCTTTGAGCAAGAAAATTCTACTGTTGGGATATAAGGAGCTAATAAACGACACCCCAGTTCCCCGCCTGAGTTCCTAATTAATTGAGAGAAACCCCAAGGAGTCAGGCAGATGGAGATTAAAATGTCAACTTTATTACTGATAAAACAATAAGCTTGGCTTAGATCTGGCCAGATTGCTTGCTAACACTTCCCAGCACTGAACTTAATTCCCCAAATGCAAGCCTCTCCTACAGGGACAGATCTGTTTAGAGCTAATGATAATGTTTCACAAGTATCTCGCAGAAAGAAAGGGGGTGGGGGGAGAGAGACAGAGAGAACTGTACATACTTCCCTCCTTATCTTAAATCCACAGATCTCATTCCTCCTCTGGGAGAGAGGGCAGAGTGTTGCTCTAATGGTGGTCCCTCCATTTGGAAATATGAAGCAAGGGGAAAAGCAAGCTCCTACCTAACACACATCAACCATTTACTGAGCACCTATTCAGAAGGCCTTGGTTCCATAAGCTGGAACCAGACAGAATCAGAATTGAGTTGGGAAGACTTTGTAATGGAATGGGTATAACAAACATGAAGCCAAAGATTGGTACCCAACACTTACTGTTCATGAGAAAATTTTGAGGAAGGAATTTTGAGAAACAGCATGGTGTATCCCTGAAACTCCTCAGAGATATTATCAACTTTTGATGTCACTCAGACACCATTCTATCATCAGAAAGACCTCTCTTGGGCTTAGCGATCTGGCTAAAATAATAAGACCATCTCCCCCTTCTCACAACAGTTGTTATTGAGGTGAGAAGGCACGCACAGCCTTATCACAGCCTGTGGTGGCAGGGAACATGCTGCTGGGGGAAGTTCTCCCCTTAGGGAAGGAACGTGGGCAAGATGGTGCCATTAAGCATTTGCTAACATTGAGAACCTTTTAAAAGCATGCCTTCTTCAGCTTCCTTCTCTTTCAGAGTTTTTAGTTTTAATTTCAGATAAATATGAGGGTACAAACAATTAGGCTACAATGTTTGCATTAGGTAAGGTCCCTGTTGTAGTTGTGTCCCACACTCAAGAGGTGTCCCCTATAACTTTATATTGTGTCCATTAGGTAGGAGCACGCCAATCTCCCTCCCTCCTCCTTTCCTCTTCTCCCTCATCCTCTCCCCTCATCCCCTCAATTACCCCCTAAGGGGAATTGAATCGAACTTTTCTCTTGTGTGGCTATTTTAGTTCATCTACTGGTTTCACATTAATATCGAGTACATTGAATACGTGCTTTTCTATTCTTGTGATATTTTGATAAAGAGAATTTTCCCAACTCTATGCAGGTTAATACAAAAGATGTAAAGTCTCCATCTTTTTATGGCTGAATAGTATTACATGGTATACTATTAATCCATTCCTGGGTTGATGGGCACTTGGGTATCTTCCATTTTGTGGTGACTGTACATTGAGCTGTGATAAACAATCTAGTGCTATTTCAGCATTTCCTTGAAAATTTCTTGCCTCTTTTTATTTCAATCCTAGAATGTGAAGATTGAAAGAAGCCATTGAATCTGCTTTTCCATCAATGCTTGTAAATATTTGCAACACCATCTCCCTGCCAAATGGCCATTCACCCTTTGCTTGGATATGTCATTGACAAGAAATTCACCATTTCCCACTGTCCAGCACAACACAGCATAGAACAGAATATGGGTGGTGTTAACTTAGATGGGGCAGGGCTCTCTCTGATATGGTGCTCACACACTTTGTTTTTATTTTCTACTTTGCTGAAAATTTTGCAATTTCGTACTACTAAGAAAATAATAGAAGCTTGTTTTATATTTCCCTTTTTGTTTTCATGTTCTTTTGTCAGGCCTATGACATTTCCAATTCTTATGATTTTCTTCCTTCTGGGATAGTCAGACATTATTTTGGAATATTATGGGAAAAGCAACTTCCGGCAAATCTCTTGATGCTGAATTTATTTGGATCCACAAGAGTCCATGCTATTAACAACCTGTTCTGACGTTAGGAAAGTTCTCCCTGACTTTGAATCTGAGGGCTCCTTGTAACTCTCACTTTTGGTCTTGGTAACAGAACTTGAGATGTATATGGTAGGCATTCTTTGCATCTCTCTGGCAGACCACACTGGTCTATTACTTTGATATTCACCAGGCACTGAGCAATTCAAGACAGGAATACATCTTCTGAGCTTGGTTCTGCTGTACAGGTGTAACGTCATGGAGATCCACATAGATACCAGACTAGATATAGTGCACAGGCTCCTTAGTTTGGGCAATGCTCCAGCCAGAGTTCTACAACACCACATTAGAAACCTTCCCCAAAGGAGAGATTGCCACTCATTAATCTACATCTTTTGGGTATGGTCACTTAGCCAGTTAGGCACCCACCTCATGCAGACCTTGCATCTCTATCTAACATGCTACACGCAAGGAGATCTCATTAAACTGCTGCCTTAACCACCAATACACTGTAATTAGAGTAGACTTGGAATCAAATAACCCAGTTTGGATTCTCATGCCACCACCTGTTTTCTATTGTGACCTCCCATGAATGTCTGTGTATCTGAAAGATTTCTCATTTGTAGATCAAAGAGAAAATATTTCCTACCTTTTGGGATTATTGTGAGTATTAAATGGGGTATGTACATAGCTCATGAGGTTAGCAGAGCAATCTGGTTATAGTTGCTATTTGCAGAGACAGACTACCTGAGTTCAAATTCCATTTCTAGTGCTAATTTAATCAGTGATTAGGGATAAGTCACTGAACTTCTCAAAGCACCTATTTCCTTATCTGGAATAGGGGAAGAATGCTAGTATCAACTTCATAGTGCTGTTGTAAGCCAAAGCTTAAATAGTGTTTAAAGAGACCTTAGCAGAGTGCCTAGAATGTAAGCACATGGGAAAAAATAAGCTAAAATATTCCTGACATACTTACAAGGGCTGTCCAGAAAGAATCCAGCCACGTACTATGAAAAATAGACAGGCCTAGATTCTGTCTGGACAGTCCTTATGTGTGTACATTATACACTGCAACAAATATTCATTTTCTTCCTTTGTTTCCTTACTCTAGTTTTCTAGTAAGCCCTTCAAAAGAAAAGATAACATCAACTGATAAGCTTAATCACAGCGAACCCATGCCGACAGGCTGTGAACATCACTTCCCTTTCTGTAGTAGATAGAATATTAGTTTTCAGTACAGCGATCTCAGCATTTGCTGAAAGCATCTCAGTCTAGCCAGATGAAACAATGGCAAAGGCCTGGACGCACTAGAAATTTAGAGAAGGGATTAGCCTGGGTATCCGACTTCCTAGAGAAGTGACATTTGAGTTGGTCCTTGACTAAATCCTTGAGGTAGATTTCATTAGAATGGTCAGGAAGAAGAACATAAACAAAAGCCCAAAGGAGAAATTACATGGAACATTTGGGTTGGCAGAAAAGATATCTGTGGGGTCTGCTGGGAAATCAATGTAGAAAGAAAAGTTGGGGACAATTTATAGAGGTCCCCAAATGCTACAGGTAGTCACTTGGCCATAGAAAACCATTCACTGTGAATTCTTGAGTATGAGATCAGCAAAGAGAAAACAATGGTTAAGAAAATTAGCATATGGAAGAAACTATGCCAGAATCTTTTTAAAAGTGTGTACCTGTTAACCTAACAGTTATGCTTCTTGGACTTAACTCGAAAGAAAAAATGTAAAATGCACCCCAAATTTTAACTTTTAAGCTGTTCATCTTGATGTTGTCTAAAATAGAATACACAAAAAAAGGAAAAATACTAAATGTCTAAGAATATAGAATGGGGTAAATTATGGGCTATCCATAGATGAAATATATAAAATCATAGAAAAAGGGTATTGGTGTGAGAAATGGTCATGAGGTAAACCGTTTAAATGTTATAAAAAGTTATAAAATACTTGTGTGATCTCCTATTTGCTTTTTAAAAAGTAATAGATCAATATATAGATACTTGGGGAAAAGTCTAGAAGGAATATACACCAAAATATTAAGTAATTATAACTAATGAGTGGGAATATAGATAGTCGATGTTTTCTTCTTTTTGTCTGTTTATATATTCTATTAAGTAAATTTATGAACATATAGGTATTTAAAGTTTGCCTTTTAGAAAGACTGGTGTGAGTGTAGAATCCAAACTGTGAAGTGACCCCAAGAATTTTTTTTTTTTTTTTTTTTTTTTTTTGAGACAATGTCTTGCTCTGTTGCTTGGGATAGAGTGCAGTGGTGTGATCACTGCAACCTCAAACTCCTGGGCTCAAAAAGTCTCTGCCTTGCCCTTCCAAATAGTTGGGACTATAGGCCCGTGCCACCATGCCCAGCTAAATGTTCTATTTTTTGTAGAGACAGACTCTTGTTCTTCCTAAGACTGGTCTCTAACTCCTGGCCTTAAGCAATCCTCCTCCCAGGGCCTCCCAAAGTGATAGGATTAAAGGCATGAGCCACTGTGCATAGTCCCCAGTGATTTTTTTAAAACTCATAGTCCACACCTATGTGTAATCCTCTCCCCTGGAATCCAGGCCTTGAGAAGCAATAATGAGTTCAGTAACAATAAACAATACTTACTGAACTTATTATTGCTTCTCACTCATAGAATATGGTAAAGGGGGTGAGAGGGTCACTCCCTTGATTAGGTTATGTTCTGTAAGACTCCTTCTTAGCAGACTACAGAGAGACTTTCCTGCTGGCTTTGAAGAAACTGCGACTATGTGAGGCACCAGCGGAGAGGGCTACATGGTAGGGAACTGCAGGACCTTGGGACCTGAGGACTTCAGTCTTACAATCGCAAGGAACTAAATTCTGTCCATAACCACATGAACTTAGAAGAGGACACCAACTCCAGGTGAAGCTTGATGACAACCTTCCTAGACCATGAGCAGAAGAGCCAGCTAAGACCCAGACTCTTGCCTGACCCAGGGAAACAGAGAGATAATTAACGTGTGTTGTGTTAAGCAGTGTGATTTGTTATACAACAATGGAAACGGAACACAAGGCACAAAACAAAGATTAAAAATAGTTTATGCGTTTAAAAAAACCTTTTGTTCTTCTAGACTATACAGAAGTATCTGTTAAAATTCAAAGGCAAAATACAAGTTAATATTAATGATGTAGAAATCTAAATCAATATTATTTCTAAATTGTGCTGTCTAAATGGCTGACTCGTTATGTAAGGTTTTGAAATTTTAATTAAATCAAATTAGGTAAAATTAAACTTTTTACAATCTAGCGTTTAATGTCCATGTAGCTGCCAATATAAATAATTGGTACCTCACTTTAGGAACCTTATGCAAATGCAAGGGCAATATGAATTATTTAATGTTGTAAAATAACCCTCGCCTCCGTATGCAACTATTGTAAGTACCACACTATTTTTAAAAAATTTGACCAGTGAGCCTAATATTTGTACAGCAGGCAGCACTCTAAATCATCAGTCTCTCTGGAACTTCAAATCGGAATGGGAAGAGAAGCTGAAACTAGGCATTTGGCACTATTGGGAAAGAAAACTTTCTTATACAAGAACTTTGTATTGCTTAGGTGAACCCCTCTGCCACGTGGAAGATAAGGGCACAACACACACTGCTAGTTTCCTATCCAGCATCCATCCTCTGTCCTCCTTTCTGAAGAATCTTGATTTTCTCAAGGGTGGCAATATACCCAGGCAAAAATAATCATAGACTGCCTGTGGCTATGTTCAGAACAAGGATATTTTTACTGGGAAAGCTTTTATTTTCCTGATATAGGTCCTGCGTTTTCCTGCTTCCCTCTCCTTCATCCTGGTTGGAATGTAAAAGTGATGTTTAGAGGTATAGTAGCCATGCTGTAACCATGAGGATAAAAGCTGCACATCCATGGATGGCGGAGCACATAGGGGGATCCGGGATCCCTGACAGCATCACTGAGTCTTCACATGGAATTGACTTGCCTTCCTCCAACACTTGGGTGTCTGAGAAAAACAAATCCCACAGCCACCTGGAGGTTCTTTCGCTTAAGCTGATGCACATTAACTGCTGTCAGGGTGTTGAGAGGAGAATTTTGAAGAGCTAGTAACCTTGCCTTATACTTGGCTAAATTTAAATTAATGACAACACCTTCAAATTGATGGATGATGAGCTGGATCTGAATTCTTTGATTCCTTAAAGGAATTTGCTAAATCTGAGTAAAATAGGGATAAATTGAGTGCTTAGATAGCTGGTTGACTTTGGGAAACTTCCTAACCTTTATGCAGCACATTCATTATGAACTATCATTTCGTAAGCCACTAGAACATGCTGAACACGATAAAAGGAGGTTGTTTAAGTAACACACAACCCGATGTAGATGCTTTTAACCCCTATGTAAAGACCTGAGGAAGTTGGCGCTCAGCAAGTTTACTTGCCCAATGTCACAGAGAGGTGAAGCCAGGATCTCAACCCAAGGTTCTTACTTTTTTTTTCTTTTGGAATCAGTCTTTATTGGGATCAATTATTTCATATCCTGAGTTTAATATGAGCCATTTACTTTTCAGGTGGAATTTCATAGACTATCTCAGTTGAAATCTAGGTGAAATAACTAGAGATCCTTTAACATAGTTTAGCTTGCCTTTAGTTCTATATAACATACAAGAGCTTATGGCTTTTTTACAAATAAAGTAACAACCATGAAGTAGCTTGTTTGAGTGTCCTTTGTAACAATCATTTATTAAATAGATAACATGCTTCTGTACCAAACTACTTCGATAATTTTAGAAGGAAAGTAATTTGCATATGATAGCAAGAAATTGAAATTCTGAGTTGCTGTTGTTAGGACTGCCATCCGATTTTAGAATTAATTTTCTTTATAAAACTGGACTTAGACATCTTACTTTTAAGAATAGGCACTAGAGGTGTATCTTACAAGGGTACATGTGAAACTTAGTAAATGTAGAATATAAATGTCTTAACACAATAACTAAGAAAATGCCAGGAAGGCTAAGTTAACCAGTGTGATGAAAATAGGTTCTCACTTCTAAGCTACACCCTTACTCACTTGAACTTGGCAGATATTTGATGAATGATTGCACAAGTGAATAAGACTATCTGTTCCTTAACCTGGGTGGAATTGGAACACATTCTTCTTAGTGAAGTATCACAGGAATGGAAAAGCGAGTATACAATGTACTCAATACTAATATGAAGCCAGCTGACAAACTGATACACATCTACACAAGAGAAAAATTCAGTTCAAGTTAAGGGAGAGGGATTGGTGTGCTCCCACCTAATGGGCATACAATAAGAGTATATGGCACACCTGAGTGTGTGCCACAACCACAACAGGGACCTTACCTAACAAATGCAAACATTGAACCTAATAGTTTGTGCCGTCATATGAATCTGAAATTTTAAAAAATGTATCCCTTTCTATTCTAATATCCTATATTGCTACAGATATGTAGGTCCTGGCTTAGGGGTGTTCAACCCCACGGCCCACAAGCTGCATGTGGATTACCTGAGGACTGCTTTGCTTATCGGTGGTGGTTGATATCAGGAAAGTTATGCACGAACCTTTTGTTGCTGTTGATCAGCTTTCATTAGTGTTTGTGTATTTAATGTGTGGCCCCAAACAACCCTTCTTCTTCCAATGTGGTGCAAAGAAACCAAAAGGTTGGACACCACTATTTGGTCAGGAATTTTCCCCTGTGAGTAAAATATAGCCAACTCATACTAGCTTTAAAAAGATGTTCAAAAGGCTGGGGAAGGGAGAGATATGGAAATTATGGCCTAGAATAACCAAGGAGAGGGACAGGGCTGGCCACCAGAAGCTCCAGCATCATCTAAACCTGTTACCAGAAAAAAAGAAGCTGAGCTGGCATAGGAGGACACGCCTATAGACCAAGCTACTGAAGCAAGAAGATCGCTTACACCCAGGAGCTGGAGACCCCTGGAGTCTCCAAAAATAAAAAAAAAAGAAGGAAAAAAAGAAGCTGAACAGTGATTGGTTCAGCTGAGGTCACAGGCTTGTCATTACACCAATCACTGTGGCCAGAGATATTGTGACCGTGGCAACCCAGAGACTAAAACATATCTAGTAGATTCCAGCAAGGATTGGCTCCCCAAAAGATGGGAGAAACAGTTAATATTTGAAGGAGGGAGCGATGGGAACCCAGATATCCCCATTGGATGCCAACCAGGGACCCCAGCCTGCAGTGTCTAAGTGTTCCTGCTGTCAGGCCTACCTTTCAGTTCTGAGAGCTCCATCCTCTCACAGAGACAATGACTGGGAAACAGAAAAAGCTGGTGGTTGGCTAATTCTTTGCAGGAGCAGAAGTTGGCACAATGCACATTAATTCAGACTCAGAATATGCACTAAGGCCTGATTCACAGAGTCCAAAGCCGAAAGGAGGCAATTGCTGAGTCAGCATCGGCAGAAAGCTCCAGGAAAAATGTCAGAGGGGAAGATGATGAGCTTCTTCAGTAGGAGGGCAGGAGGACCTGGGACGTAGGATCTTGCTTTTATTCACAAAACTCATCAAGCACCAGCAAATAAGCAGCTAGCTTGTGAGCAGGTTGGGAGCCCGGGAGGTGGCTCCTGTATTCCTACCTGTTGGATTCAATTAATCCTCCGCCTATAGGAAGTCCTAAAACCTTTGTTAAAGCCCCAAGACGAAGCCCAGGGATCCTGAACAATTGGCTCCAGGCCATATAGGAAGTGCCTTTGCCTTTAAGCAAATTATTCAAATATTTTAAGTTAAAAAACAGTGCCCTTTAACCTGAGCAGTTTTGCCCCCAGGAAACATTTAGCAAACTCTGGAGAGATTTTTAATTGTTGAAATAGGGCAGGGGAGGGTTGCAGCTAGTGGTTTGACAAGGCGCAGGACAGCCCCACAACAAATGCTATCTAAAATGTTAACAGCTTTGTGGTTGAGAAGACTTGGTCTCAAATAACTGCCCCCAAGGAAAACCTATTAACAGGAAAAGAGGCTAATAAGAGATGCTGTGAAAACTGGGGAGGGTCTCAGAGACTAGGTCAACCTCCTTATTTAATTTCCTACCCTAAAGATTTCTTTTTGTTTATAAACAAAAACACTGGATTATATGTAACCTACAATAGATAATAAAATCGTGAGGTGAGTTCATAGTTATGTTTTTCTCTTTTAAAACTGTAGGATTATTACAAGTAAAACACCAACCTGTTTCCCACCCAGAATAAGTAAGAGCTGCAGAGGATGAGCGTGGCAGAGAAATTGGACTGAAAATTAACAGTGATTGAGGTCCCGAGCAGGGCAGTGACTCAGCACTGGGGAAGCCGCTCGAGGACTATGCCGCCCATGAGCCAGCCTGCAGTGGCTTCCGTTGTACTTAGGATATAGTCCAAAATCTTCATCACAGTGCAGAGGTGTGCAGTAAAGAACTTGGCCATGCCCCAAAAGAGGTCTGGCCTTTGTCCTCGGCTTCTGGGAGGTAGTCAGTGTCAGACCAGGCAGGAGTGTCTTTGTTTAAGGTAGGAGCTGGCTACACCCAACTATCTTCTGTGGGAGCTGGCCACACTGGAAAGACAGCCACGTGAGTCAGGGCTGTGCAGTATCTGTCTGCACGGACAGTGAGATCCATCACATGAACAGTCAACCAGTCAGTCATGCCTGTGGAGGCCTGTAAAGCTCTGGACACCAAGCCTGGATGAACTGCCCAAGTCGTCAATATTTGTGTATTGTCACAGAGTGATTCTGGGCGGGCACTGTGTCCTGACTCCATGGGGAGATAGTAGCAGAAGCCTCACATTTGGAACCCTCCCAGCCTCTCTGCATCACTCTCTGTGGCTGATTTTCATCTGTGTCCTTTCCCTGCAGTAAGCTGTAACCATGAATGACAGCTTTTGGTGAGCTCTGAGAGTCCTTCTAATGAATTATTGAACCTGAGGGTGGTTCCCGGAATCCCTGGCACTTGGAGATGGTGTCAGACATGAAGGCAGTCTTGCAGAGGACTGTACCCTGAGACCTTGCAGTTTGGCTAGCTCTGGGCAGGGGGGCAAAGTGATGGGCTGCCTGGATCTCCTTCAAAGAGGGTCTCATTACTCCAGCTGCCAGATCCCTCAGGGATTATCCCAGCTGCAGTGTCACCTTCCCCAGGAAGCTGACATGCACTGATGGTTTTGTGCAGGGGTGCAAAGTTCTGGTCATCCTGCCCTATCTTGGGACAGCTCTGAAGGGGCTATTCCGAAGCTCTGGAGGGCTATTCTAAGCCAGCCTTGCAGCTCAGCTAGACCCTCTGTCCACTCTCACTTCTTGCACTTCCCTCCCTCTTGCTTGTGTGGGTCCCAGGGGCACGCGTAATAAATATCTTTGCATGCAAACCTCCATCTCACTGGCTGCTTCTGGAAACTCCACCTGCCACATCCCTCCTTTAAGACCTCCCTCTGATACCTTATCTTAGGAATCGCCTCCTCACCGGTCCAAGAGCCACACAGACCTTCCTCTGATGCTGCCTCAGGTTCTTCTCACTTTCTACTTCCTTTGTGAAACCTTACCCTGCCCTGTACCCCCCAAACTTTGTCCATCCCCCTTCTTCAGGGTCAGCTGGAGTGGCATGAATGTAGACACCCTTTCCTCTCCTTACCTCCACTCCTGTTCAGATAAAAATGAAGTCCCTCTTGTACAGTCCCTTTCTCCACTATTTGTTCTTCCTTTAGGATGATTTTAGCTGCAACAAACATAATGCTTCACTAAAAGCAGCTTTGATAGCAGAGGTTTATAATTCTCACATAAGAGGTTTGAAGGCAATTCTGGTGTTGGTGCAGTGGCTCAGCTCTGTCGACTGGGGAGAAGGAGAGGGAGGGGTTTCCTGTCCATTCCCGCAGTCTCCTCCCGGGTGGAGGAAGTCCTGTCACTGTAAATCCTGGTTTCTTTCTCCCCTCTCCCCCTTTGGCCACTTCATCCCCGGGGGAGAACACTGGCTCTTTAGTAAATCCAGCCAAGCCCAGTTGGGGCTGAGCCTGCCACTCCGGCTTTGGTCCGTAACTAGATGATAGATTTGCCTGACTTGGAGTTCAAGGGCAAGTGGGTCTCTCTTTAAGCTACAGCCACACACTTAGCGTTTGTCAGTAAACAAGATGGCGTTTCCCCTTCATCTCTGCCTCCACTATCTGATTTCCCAATTTGTTCAGAACTCAGAAGGGGAAGAGGGAGCTACTCCTCAGGCCTCTTTAGAGACTCCAACAGACGCCACCAGGAGCTCAGATTTGTTCAATCCACCTTCCGTGTCGTCATCATGTGTCAACAGTATGTCCCCTGAGTGTCCCAGGATGGTAAATGTCACATTATCATATGACACATCCCTTTCTGCTTGGGCAGAAAGGACAGGGAAGAGGGCTAAGTTTCTTTTCCCTTAAGTAGCTTTCTCTGTTATTCAAGAGGAATTTATTAATAGTTCTCTGAATCCCTTTAGCAGACTCCCCCTTACAGCCTGTGGGCCGGACTAGGTCACATGTCTGCACAGACTGATGACTGGCACAGGGAAATGGAGGCGTCATGACAGCTGAGTCCAATGCAGCTAAATTATGGTGAATCACTTGTAACCAGGGCTATGGTCTGGAAATAAAATCAGGGTTCTGTTAGCAAAAGAAAGAAGGATGTTTGACAGGTGGCTTGCAGTATGTTTTGATTTAATGACTCATTAACAACCTGACTTTCCTTCTAATGTAAGCCCTATGAGTGGCTGTGTTGTTTTCAGTGTTGTGCCCCCAGCACCCACCCAAGTGCTTTTCTCATATTAGGGACCCAGTAATTACGTGTGGGAATAATGACACACTCAGAGTGGCTGGGCACGATAGTAAATACCAGAAGGAATGTCAGGCACACTTATTTGTTTCAAAGTTTATGCAGATGAAGTAAGACTAGCACATTTTCAACATTTTCTATGCAATGAACATAGAAGGAACACAACATATTCCATAATATGAACATTTTCTATGTTTATTATCATATCTCATCAATACATAGAGTAAGAAAAGGCACCTCCCTTCCTTCTTCCAAATATTACAATCCTGTGTGTCAAGTAGCTACAATGTGCAGACGGTATGGTAGGGGCTGGGGCTGCAGCAGTGAACAGTGAATAAGACCTGGCCCTTCACAGTCAAGAGCTAGTGAGGGTGGTCAACAAGAAAAACAACCAGCATAGAGGTTAGTTGGGAGACTAGGGGGGTTACAGGGAGGAAGGTTCCATGTTTCCTTTTTCCACCCAAACCCACACCATCTTGCCCAGGTCCTGGGAACCTTGTAAAAACTCAAAAAATACTGGCTATTAAAATGTGGAAACAGCCTAAATGCCCACCAACCCAGGAATGGATTAACAGGCTGTGGTACATGTACACCATGGAATACTATTCAGCCATTAAAAAAGATGGAGACTTTACATCCTTTGTATTAACTTGGATGGAAGTGGAAGACATTATTCTTAGTAAAGCATCACAAGAATGGAGAAGCATTAATCCTATGTACTCAATTTTGATATGAGGACAATTAATGACAATTAAGGTCATGGTGGGGGAGGGGAAGAGCAGAGAGAGAAAGAAGGAGGGAGGGGTGGGAAAAGGAAGAGCAGAGAGAGGGAAGGAGGGAGGAGAGTGGGGGCCTTTTGGGGGCAAGACATGATTGCAAGAGGGACTTTGCCTAACAAATGCAATCACCCTCAATGAATCCCCAACAATTAAAAAAAAAAAATATATATATATATATATATATATACTGGCTATTTTTGTCAGAGGGAAAAAATACTCCCCACCCCCCCAAGTTTATCAAACATTCGGTTCGGGCAGGCACCTATGGCTGTACTTTACAACTCAAGAAACTGAGACCCAGAAAAGCTAAATGACCTTGCACAAATAATGGAATAAGAACCCAGCTCCACTGACGACTTGTTCCTTGTGTCTGTCCTCACTGCCTTCCTAATGAGGTGACTTGGGACACCAGATTCTCAGGGTTGGGGATTGTTCTGTGTCTCATGTCCTTACCTGTCCCATGAACGTCTAAGTCCATCTTCTCACATGCAGCGTGGAAATCAGCATTTGTTTCCTGCCTGTCCTTCAGCAACCCCAGTGTACTTGAAAAAAAAAAAAAAAAAGCTGTGCTGGGAGACCAAGGTCTAAACATGCAAGATTTATTTTTCACCTTTTCTTTTAATGACAGCACCTCTTTTGTATTTAAGCACTAATTATAATTAGTCACTTCCTAGAAAGTGTGCAAACATCACAGCACAGTTGGGAACCTGCATAATTTAAACGTTATTGCTAATTTAACTTCACACTCTGGCACTGTGTGGGTTTTACACGAGTCCTCAAACTCTAAGAGACAGGGGGAGGAGGTCGTTTATTTTATTAGTGGGCATCTCTCCATGGTGCTCTGTGCAGGTCTTTGTATGGATTTATAAGGTTTCACATAAAAATGGCTCAAAAAAGTCCTCAAAATGTTTAAATAGTATTATTATGTTAAGCTCACAAAGAGCCTTGGTTTACCAATTTTCAACTACAATTTTTATAGTTTTATGCATGTGAATGACTGTTCTATAACTCAGGTGTGTAGGAAATAGTATTGTTATTCCTTCCTTAAATCTGTTCAACTATGATGCTACTAGACTAGACCCTTATCCCACTGGGATGTGGGAAATTTGATCTCACATCTTACTGGGGGAATCCTTCATGTCCCACAGTCTCAGGATTTGGAACACTGAAGTGGTCAGGTGTCCTTGCTGTCTAAGTCCGAGGTGGGGGTATCCTTGAAGTTCACAAGTCTCTGCTTCTGTATCATTCATAGAGTCTGTGAACCTTTCTGGATGGACCCAGGCTCTCTCTGCCTCAGGCACACCTAATAGATGTCCTCAGTGAAGCTCTTATGTCCTCTCTGAGAAGGCCCAGAGCAGAGTGTGTGTGCATGTGTGCATATGTGTGTGGGTATCTGCTGCATCAAGAATCCATGCCCAGCTCGCCCCTTCCTAGCTAGGCAAGTGCTCCTCTCTCAAGAGTCTCTCCACCCATCCTTTTCTTTCATAGAGACCAATGTTTTCTCTTCATCTGACTGAGACTTGGGCAAGAAGTTGGAGGAGCTCTTAGCTCCAGGTTGCTTCTGTCCTTTGGCCCTATGATCAGGCACACAAGCTCCCCTCATCCCCCAGCTTGAACTGCAGGAAGGGAATCAATCTCCTAATATAATTAGTATACAAATTACAATGCACAATTTGTATATCATAATTATAAATATATACAATATGTACAAATGAATCCTGACACATTAGGTAAACCTCATCAACCATTACTTTTGATTTTTTTTCAACCCTGATTTATTTGCTTAGAATATTTGTTCAAACAATATTCATTTCATAGCTCTGATGCGCAACGCTGTGTGCTGGCTAATTGAGATACAGCCTTGTGATGCCTGCGTTGCTTGAAATTGTACATCTGCACCTTATGTCATGTGACTTTGCAGTTGCTCCTACAAGAGGCAGAGTGTATTTTCTCACCAAGGTTGGGCTTGCCCATGTGGCACATGTTAGCCTGCAGATATAGGCAGAAGTGACAAGATGGCAGTTCCAAAACTAGGCTGTAAGAGATTTTGCTTTCATTGCCTCTTGCACTTCTTGCCATGAGAAAAACACATTAGCAGGTCTCTAAGGAATAAGAAACATCTCTATCAAATTAAGTGCAGTGGAAACTAACCTAGATGGGTCAAACCCCAGCCAACCTATGGATGTGTGAGTGAGATACACGATTGTTATTCTAAGTCACTGAGTTTGGGGCTTGCTTGTCATGCAGCATGAACTGACTGATATAAGTAGGGAATGAGCATGACACGATCTCTGCCCTCCTGGAGTTTATAATCCTGGGGGAGGGGATGTCAGATAGACACTAAACCAATAATTATACAGATAGGTTTTTTTAAATGTCATTTTGTGGCTGGATGTGATGGCTCATACCTGAAATCTTAGCACTGCGGGAAGTCGAGGTGAGTGGATTGCCTGAGCTCAGGAGTTTGAGAACAGCCTGAGCAAGAGTGAGATTCTGTTTCTACTAAAAATAGAAAAACTAGCTGAGCATTGTGTTGAATGCCTGTAGTTCCAGCTCACTGGGAGGATGAATCAAGAAGATTGCTCAAGCCTAAGAGTCTGAGGTTGCTGTGAGCTGTGATGATGTCACAGTACTCTGCCCAGAGTGACAGAATGAGATTCTGTCCCCATGAAATAAAATAAAATAAAATGTAATTGTCATGGGTGTCAGGAAGGTAGAACATGAGAATTCAGAGTGCTGGGCGAGTGTATAACAGAAGCACTTAGTCAAGTTTATCTTTAATTTGTCTATAATTTTCTAGAGCAAATTGCTCTCCCAATTCCCTCTCATAGTTGATGTTGTCATGTCCATATGGACCTTGTAAGCCACCTTAGCTCTAAGAAATTAATCAACCAAAATATATCAATTGGTATTTATTATATCCACAGGTCCATAGTGGGGCTCTGGAACATTCTGGAAAGATGAGACTCAGTGGGTTCTCAAGTGACTGGGGAGGAGAAGCAATATACAAACACAACACAAGCTGACCAGCAGTGTGGAGAGGCACACTATCCGTCTGAGCCTGGCTCGGGTAAGCTGTGATAGGTAGGTAAGGGGCACATCACTGGGGGCTGGCTCCTTTCCTATTTCTGTCCTAGGAGAAATCAATGTGTGCTTCCTTAGGAAGGTTCAGAGACATATGAGTTGAGAGCCTCTTTAAGGCAAAGTCCCATGGAGATGTGCCAGTAAAACCTTCCCCAGAAGCAAGCAGTCTTGCAGGAGCGGGTGCATCACATTCATTAATGCCGCCAATGGAAGAGGGGCTGGCAGGTGCAGAAAGGACCAAGTGCAGCAGTGGGAAAAGGCAGATGTCAGTACCAGGCCAGACCGGGTGTTGGGTTCACCTCTACCACTTAGTGGTAAGTGACCTTAGGCAAGTGATATAACTTCTCTGGGACTCATTTTCTTTACCTGGGAAATGGGAATGACCACTATGGCAGAGGCTGCTAGAGCTCACCAAAATCTAGTTCCTCGCTTCTTCCTGGCACACAACTGGACAATATGTGCAGTTAGGTATGGCCACATGATCAAGTTCTGGGCTATATGATGTGAATAAAAATGATGTGAGTCCCTTTCAGGCCTGGTTGATAAAACGATTTTATGTACTTTTTTCATTCTCTTTCCCCATAAGTTGGCTGAAGAGAGAGAATCCTGAGATTGTAGAGGATGGTCTATCCATAAGGTGGAAGGATCCTGAATCCCTGAATGGCTGTGTGGAGCAGAGCTCCACTCCTAATCCAAATCATGTGAGATTGTTACATGAACAAGTACTAAACTTTCATTGTGTTTGGCCATTGGAATTTTGGGTTTGTCTTGTTACAGTCATTAACTTATCCTGGCTAATGCAATTATCTACTTTATGGTGTCATGAGAATTCTACAAGCTTATGAAAATGCCTGGCTTAGGTGCTCCATATAGTGGGCACCGTTACCATAAAGATTATTAATAAGCCCTACAGGAACAATGCTAAGCAAATAATCTGGGGCTGTGGGTGCAGGAGTTCCTGTCTGGCCCTCAGTTCCTTTAATCTGGGCCCTGCCAGCCACTGAGATCATATGGAGTGTGAGGTGCTGGGTGACCTGACCTTGGAGTTCTCTGATACCTGCCAAGAGTCCAGCAGAATGGTTACCTAGTGCCAGTGACAAGGGAAGTGAGAACAGCCTCAGAAACAGATGCAGCTACAAGAATTCCAGTTCTCCAAAAGCTCTTCTGTTCTCCCTGAGGATGACTGATGCTGGGAAGAAGAAACCTAGATGTGGCAAAGCTGCAAAGTGCCTTCTGAACACAATGGAGCCAGCATTAAGTGCATTATAGAATGCATGAGAATCTAATACATGCCCACATAAGAGAAAAACTCAATTCAATTCAAGCCGGGGAGAGGGGGAAGGAAAGAGGGGGAAGGAAAGAGGGGGAGAGTGAAGGTGGGATGGGGATTGGTATGCTGCCACTTAATGGGCACAGGGTCAGGATACCTGGCACGCCTCTCGGGTGTGGGATACAATGACAAGAGGGACTCTACCTAACAAATGCAAACATCGCAACCTAGTTGTTTGACCCTGGTATTAATTTGAAATTTAAAAAAAGAAGAAGAATGCACGAAAGCCTACCACCTTTGCCTGGGGATGTTGCATCTGGGCAGTCAATTTAGTGGCATTTCACTTAAACAGAATCAGCATACAGCATTCTCTAATGCAGAACTTGCAAATTGGCGGCCCAAATGTTAAAATTTGAGCTAGTTGCCCACTTTCAAAGACTGAACATTTAGATTTCTAGCATTTCTCTAATAATCAAAGGACCTGTAATCCTGGGCTCATATTTCCACATGGTAACAATTGGTTGGTGTTGAATAGCTGCTTCCCTTGTTAGTCATGGCAGGCATTGTAACATTTGCCACAAGGCTTACCCAGCTGTCTTAACTTTGCCTGGTTAGCCCCTTTCATCATCTGAGTTTGCAACCCTTTGGTTAACTGGTATGATAAACACAACTGTACTGTGTAGTAAGATGGTTAGTGATTACAACTCATGGCTACCGTCTCTGTGCCAGTGATATTGTGAAGTACGTTTGTTTATTGCTCAAGAAATGTTAATTGGATAGTTGCTATGAGCAATGCATTGTGCTGAGTATTGCAGTGATACAAAGATGAATCCTTCTCTAAGAAGCCCTGCATCCAAATGGGAGATAAAATATGCACAAAACTATTCTAAAAGGTACAAAAGCATCAATTTTTAAGAAAGGAGAAGGGGGAGATTTATTTCGCCTTAAAAGATAAAGTAAGATTTCATGGAGGAAGAAGTGTTTATCCTGGTCTTTGAAGATTTGGTACAATTTAGCTGTGTAGATATTGCAAGAATGGGCTGCTAGGAAGGGTGAACAGCACACACTAGGGCCTGGAGATATTGAAGTGCTCAGTATGTACAGGGAAAAGACAATAACTCATCCTGATTGGAACACAGGATTCATGAATGAGAGAGTGGTGGGAAATGAAATTGGAAAGCTGGATGAGACCAAAGCATGAAGGTCTTGGAAAGAATCTAGAGAGTCTGAACTATTTCTGTGGACCATGAAAGATTATGAGCCAGGCTCAGAGCTTCTATTCTGAAAGAAGAGTCCAGGAGAGATTTGCAATGTAGATTTGTAAAGAGAGAGAACAGAGATGATTACAGTTTTCTAAATCAAAAGTAAGAAGTAACAAAAACAATTTTGAAACAATCAAAACAACAATCTGAGGGTGGAAGTGGGAGGTGATTAAGGGGTGAAATCTCTGGGATTTTATCAGCAGGTGACCACTGGGGTGGGGGCAGGGAACAATACGGAGTTAAATGCTTCTGAGCAGCCAAAGTGGAGAGCTGGGAAGCAGTGGGAAATGTAGACATCTTTGAAGAAGTGTGGCTACAAAGAAAAAGGGAGGGAGACGTATTCATTGGCTGAGGGTAGAGTGGAGGGGAGTGGAGAGGAGAGACAAAGGAGGCAATGGGCA
This sequence comes from Loris lydekkerianus, assembly GCA_963574355.1. NCBI lineage: Eukaryota > Metazoa > Chordata > Mammalia > Primates > Lorisidae > Loris > Loris lydekkerianus. The sequence continues at coordinate 37,770 of CAUYPK010080455.1, forward strand.
GGAGGTGGGGCCAGAGCCCGAGGAGGGATTATCCTCAGCCTCTGTCAGCCTCAGGGTGCTAGCAGTTGGGCACCTTCACCTGCCCAGTGGAGCACTCCTGGACAATGGCTCCTTGTGCTGCCCGGATGCTGCTGGCCCCAAAGGCCACCTCTACACCTCTTTTAACACTAGACTCCTATATTTCCAGCTTCTGGTGATTCTTTTCAATTCATCATTTAAGAAATAAATGATTTACAACCAAAACATGTTACAACAGGCAGGTAAGAGACCACCGTTCTCTGCCTCTTCCCTAGGACAGATCTCAACACAAGACGCTGTACACGTCCTCAGATCTCCTCCCCAGGCTCTGCTTCCCACGGCTGCTTTTATTTCCTTTTAACTTTTTTCTCTGTTCTCCATAGAAGAAGCTGTTGATGATTATAGCTTAAAGTCTCAGAGAGAGAATTTGACATTTGCAAAGTGTTTTCGCATTTGATTTTTCTAACAACCTTACTGGGTGATTGTGGTCATTGAAACCATCCCACAGATAAAGGAACTGAAATTCAGAGAAGTGTAATATCTTGTGTAAGAACTGACAGGTAAGAAATGGAAGAACAGACGCCAAGACTCCAGAGACCACGCTAGAAGGAGCTAAACTGTTCAAACCTCCCACTGGGGCTCTTCGATTTTGAGTTTTGGGGGGTTTATATTTGAGCAGTCAGAGTGGGAGGTCTGAGTCAGTTGTCCACTATAGCCATTATGACCACTATAATGCTGTGTAACAACCAACCACAAAACCCTGATGACATATGACAAGGAATATTTCTTTAGCTCACAAGTCTGCCAGGTTCGGCTGTTCTGGGTGTGGCTGGGCTCATTCCTGTGCCTGTGGTCAGCCAGTCCACTCTGCTGCTGTGAGCAGGCCCAATGGCAGTGTGAGAGCTGACCAGTGCTGAGCTAGGATGGCCTTGAATGAGACAGCTGGCTCCAGGCATTCCCTCTTCTGTTTAGTCAGGATATGACTCGGGATGAAGACAGAACTAGTACAAACACACGAGAGCTTCTTCAAGTCTCTGCTTGCATCACGTTTGCTAACAGTCTTTTGGCCAAAGTAAGTCACACACCCAGCTCAGATTCTAGGTGAATCGTTAGTGACGGGAACCAGAAAGTCACCTGGCAAAGAACTTGAAAATAGAGAGGGTGGAGAACAGGAGTCTACCTTAAGGCAGACTTCCAAATCAAAACTTCCCTATTTCTAACCATTCATCACTCCACTAACACACAGTTAGAAACAACGCCTTCTAAGCTTCCCCTGGCAACCACAGTAAAATCCAAGCTTCTTACTATCACGACAAGGCCCTCTGTTAGCTGGTCCCTGACAACTCCAAACTCAGCTCTGGCTGCTCTCCCCATCCCTCCCTGTGGCCACCTCTCTGGCCAAACCCCCCGTGTCAGAGCTTGGCACATGCTGTCCCCTCTACCTGGAAAGCTTCCCCTCCTCCCCCCTCACCTTCTGTTTGGCTGCCTCCTCCTGGTCCTTTGGGGCTCCCTCCCTGCACCTCCTGACCCTAAGTGGCAGTGTCTTTCTCAGCTTCCTATGCGTGTTCCTGTTAACTGACGTCATGCTTTGCAATGTTTTTGTTGTTGTTGTTGTTGTTGTTGTTTTATTGTTAGGGATTCATTGAGGGTACAAGAAACCAGACTACACTGATTGCATTTGTTAGGCAAAATCTCTCTTAAACTCTTTTGCATCTCGCCCCCAAAAGGTGTGGCTTTGCAATGTTTTTTACTTTTTGCCCGTCTTTCTGTCTACCCTGCTGGAGTGCTGGTCCGAGAGGACAGGAGCGGCATTGGTCATACTAGACATTGTGTCCCTTCCCCGCACAGCACTGGACACAGAGCTGTGTGAGTAAGTGAATGTGGACACAGAGCTGTGTGAGTACACATCTTCTACAGGGTCTTCTTCTCTTAAAAAGAGGGATCGAATTCTTTTGTCTCTGGACATGGAATTCAAGGTCCTTCATCTTCAGAGACACCTCTATGAACTTAAGCAGAATTTCTAGGTGCTTAGCCCATCAGTGAGAGCAACGTTTTTCTTTTTTCATTGATAGGTAAATAGCTTAGAAAAGAACAATTTCATCAGAGCAAAATTATACAGTATCTTTCCTCTTATTTAGTAGGAAGGGGAGGAATGGGACCAAAGGTACCATCTCACAGCCTTCACCGTGAGTAGGTGGCAAAGCATTGGAATCTTTGATGGGGGAAAGAGTCAGTGCCCCAGAGGGGGAATCCAGCGGACGTGGGCTCTAGCTCTGCTTTGCCACTGACCTGCTGTATGTCCCTGGGCAAGTCACTTGAAATCTGTGTGCCTCAGTGTCCTCATCTATAAAATAAAATGGGTGTAATAATCCCCAGCTTGCAGGATAGATGTGAGAGTGAAATGCACATGGCATAAATACATCTCCCCTCAAAGCCCGTTCAGTAAGGGTGGACTCCCCCTTACTTTCTCTTTTCCAAAAACGTTCTGGATGTTCCTGTTTCTTCTTACACCTCCCCTCGAGCACTCATTAGTCTGGCCCTTGCCAGGCATTCTTGTTTTAGACCAAAGGTCTGCATCTACTGCAGAGGTTTAAATCCCTTCTGAGCAGTTTCAGGCGATCCCTAACATCATCCCTAAGCCAGATGGTCAGTTCAAAAAATGATGCAATTTGGACACTGGCGAGTGCTGGCAAACAAGGCCCTCAAAGCTGCCAACCTCTTTCTTCCATGTTCAGTAACCTGGTATGGGGAAATAATCTAATGTACTGAGCCCTCACTGGTGGCCCTCTCTCTGCTGGGTGGTCCCAAGAACATGTCCTAGGAGAAGCCTCACAATAATCACATTATTATTCCCCCATTTTACAGATCAAGAAACTGAGGCTCAGGGAGATCAAGTGTCTTTAGTCTGTGCCTGCCTTTCAGAAGTCAGCTTCTGAAAATGAGTATGGCAAATGTTATAAGTGATGGAGGATGGGAGGCTTTTGCTCAGTTACAGAAAGACTGTGGAATTCCAATTTATGCACCCACCTCTCATGATACAGCCCCTGTGCTTTGTATAAGTCATTTCATCTTATTCTTCTCCTTCACGAATGAATACAAGTTGGCCAGCTCATATCAGTAAGTGCCACACTGAAGTCAAAAATCCACTGATTTAGTCTGCCCAATGTACTCTCACCAGCTTCCTAATAGCGTTAGCTTTCTGAGACCTGTTTGTTAATACTCCTATCAACATTATCAATCTTTACTTTCCCCTCATTTTTATAGAAGAATGAGAGCAAAATGAAATAAAATAGCTAAGATTCATTAAGCACCTTACTATCTCCTGCAATACCCACGAAAAATACATGTAGTACGTTCACAATTGCACAGCCCACATTATCAAGTGCTTTCCTGAAAAGAGAGAAATTCTGTTTGGATTAGGCACGGCTGAGAACCCAGGCCTCCACTTAGAGTCTGATGATTAGAGGAATTTTCTGCAGATGGAGTTCTGCCTTCCCACATTTCAAGCCTTGTTCTCCTCCCCTCCCCCTCCAGTACCAGGAACTATGGAACACTGTAGTGACACCTGGGGATCAGTAGCCTGCACCTCAGGGCTGGAGAGGGTGGCCAAGTGTCACAGGGGTGGCAGGAAGACTCTGGAAGATATTCCCACACTAGGGAGGCAATAGCCTGACAGTATACCCAACTGACTGTGAACCCATAAATACCCACTGGACCTTAACTAGATGTTTCCCCACACTCAGGTTCCCCTACAGCCAGACCCCACAAAATACGCATGACCATTTTTTGTGCCACCTAGCATGAGAAAAAGTAGAAGGGGGAGGAAATTTTATTAAATTATCTATCTTTTGGCTGGGTATGGTGGCTTGTGCCTCTAATCCCAGCACTTTGGGGGGCCTAGGCAGGAGGATTGCTTGAGCTCCTGAATTTGAGACCAACCTGGGCAAAATAGTGAGACCTCCATCTCTACAAAAAACAAATTAGTGGAGTGTTGTCATGACAGCTTATCGTCCCAGCTACTCTGGAGGCTGAGACAGGAGGATGGCTTGAGCCCAGGAGTTGGAGGCTACAGTGATCTATGATGGCACCAGTGCACTTTCACCTGGGTGACAGAAAGAGACTTTGTCTCAAAAAAAAAAAAAAAAAAAAGAAACCAAACAAAGCATACTTCCTTTTGCAAATTGTGTGTGTGTGTGTGTGTGTATTTTAAATCATGTAGTCCCACTGCCATGGGCCCACCTAAGCCTTGGAAGAAGCATGTACAAGTGAGTGTATGAAGCCAAAGCTCCAACTGGTGTCACCTGGACTCTGTGTCTCACTGGGAACCGGCACTGTGGGAACAGGGATGGTGGAACCAATCGGGCGCTAAGAGAAAAAGTGGGGGTGATTACACAGTGCAGGGCTCAGCCCACAACGGCCCCCAATCCAAGTCAGGCCCTCTACCTGTTTTCACTGCCCCTTAGACTTCCTTTTGCATCTTATTAGCCCCAATTTGAAAACACGTCCACGCTCTAATTCAGGGGCCCTCAAACTGCGGCCTGCGGGCCACATGAAGCGGTGTGAATTGTATTTGTTCCCGTTTTGTTTTTTGCTTCAAAATAAGATATGTGCAGTGTGCATAGAAATTTGTTCATATTTGTTTTTAAACTATATAGTCCGGCCCTCCGACAGTCTGAGGGACCGTGAACTGGCCCCTTGATTAAAAGGTGTGAGGACACCTGCTATAATTATTACTTGGTATGTTGGTCCAGATTCTCTAAGAAGCAGATGCCAAGATAGGGGTAAACCTGCTGGACATTTATTAGGAGAAATGGCAATGAGAGAAGATGAGGACAAGCTTGACAAGGCTGGGGAATTTATCTGACAACCTACAGGTTTGGCCTCGGGTAAAGGAGAGAGGGGAGGAAGGAAGGTTGGGCGAATGCATTAGAGATGTCAGTGCAGTTCAAGGCGTTTGGGGGAGGCAAAGTGCTATGTTGGGGGAGTTCCATGTCTGCTGGAGGCAAACCTGTTAGTATCCCTGCCTCACTCAGCCATTACCTGGAGTAGCCCCTTGAAATGTGGGTGGTCACCAAAGCAGTGATAGATTTTAGAGCACAGCAGGTGGGCTGATGTCCAGTCCTTGCAGTAGAAAATCTGAAAGCACATTCTTATGGCCACCACATTTAGCAAGGCACTGAGAACCCCAGGACTGCCGTATACAAATAAAGATTCATCTCTGGGGCAGGGAAGAGCCCAGCCTGCCTGGAGGTCTTGACCATTCAGAACAGAGAAAACAAAGGTGAAGATTCCTTTAGTAGACGGAGGACTGGTGACCAGGAGGTGCCAATCTCTTTCTCTCGTGCTGCCCCTCAACAAAGTTCTTGTCTGAAAAGATGGCCAGTGAGCACGTCTATCTCAGCCAGACCTGACTTGGACATGTCTCCTCTCTACACGGGTGCCGTTCTGGATCCATGTTTGCTGTAGGAGGAAAGATAATAGCTCCATTGTTGTCCAAGTCTCAGTATCGGTAATAAACCTGTTATAACACCAACCCAACAAAATGTCTTGGCCCTAGGTTTTACCACTTGCCAAACACCTAAGCTTGGGTTGGTCTGCTTTCATCTCTGATTTTTGGTGGGTGCGAGCCCTGGTGTCCTGCGTCTATTCTAATTTGGCTAATTGCGTGTCGCCTATTTAGAATCTCCCCCCACTGTTTCAATTAGATGAAGAGTTCCTCATGTTCTGCTTGGCAAATCAGGTTGCAAAGCACTTAGAGTCCTCCTGGTTTGCGGGGAAGGCTGGTGTCATTAATTATGCATGAGCCGTGGTGGGTTGAGTAAAACGTTTGAGTAACACTGTCGTACTTTTTCCGAAGATTTGGAAACCAAGGAAATATTTTATGTGGCATAAGCCTAGATTATTGGAGCAGCCTCCTCCCTTGTCTCTCTGCTTCCACCCGCATCTTCTCTTCTCTGTGTTCTGTTCTGTACCCAACATCCAGAACCATCTTATTAAGATGCAACTCAGATCATGTCACCATGCTCAAAGCCTTCGAATAGCCAACCAATTACTTCTGGTAAAACCCAAAGTCCTTACACTAATCTCTAAGACCCTGCATCAGGGGCCTTTAAACTATGCTCCAAATGCAACTGCCTGCTACCAGTTTTATAAATAAAGTTTTGGAACACAGCCATGGACATTTGTTTCATCAAGGGCTGCTTTTTTGTTACAGCAGAGTTGAGTAGTTGTGGCAAAGACCCCATGTCCTGCAAAGCCTAAAATTCTTACTATCATCCCTTTATAGGAAAAGGTTGCTGACTCCTGCCCAGACCAGGGACGCCCCCATCCTAGTCTCCACTGCCACCTCTCAGACCCTTTCTCATCCTTGCTCACTTTGCTGCATCCACACTAGGCTCGTTGCTGTTCCTCAGACTCATCACACACCCTTCCACCTTGACCTTGACACTTGCTGGCCAGTCTGCAGGGAATGTGTCTTCACGACTTGCTCCCTTCCTTCCCTCGATACTTCATTTGATATTCACCTTCTCGCTAGGGGCTTCCCTGGTCACTCTATTTAAATCACAACCCTTCCTCCCTTGACAGATTGTACCCTCCTTCCGTGGTTTGTGTTTTTCAGGACTTTTCACTAATATACTATATATTTTACTTACTCATCTTGTCTAAACTTCTCTACCCCGAAAGTGAGTTACGTGAAAATAGATGTCTGTGTCTTTTTTGTTCTTTGCTGTATCCCCAAGGCCTGGAGTAGTGCCTTGAAGATAGTCAGTGCTCCATAAATGTTTGGCGAATGAATGGCTGTAACACGAAAGGTCTGGAATCATATACAAAGGAAACCGCAAACAATAGTGTCTTATCAGGGCCAATAAGGTGGCTGCGCAGAGCCACCAGAGCCCCAGCTTCTCCAGCTTTGCTCTCCACCATCTTCTGGGGTGGCTTTCTCTCTCCTGTGGGGGTCACACGAGCACAGGAAACTTCACCTGTCACTTCCTCTTCATATTCCAGGCTGTGACCGGGAGGAAAGGGTACTACCCACATCAGGAAGGCAAAGCTTTCTAGAAATGCCCAGTGCACTTCTGTTTTCATCTCTTTGGCCAGAACTGATGTAGTCCCAGAGCAGGCTACATTACTACCCTCAAGGAAACCAAGGTTCCCAAGGAGACGGGGAAATGGGTATTGGAGAGGTGACTTTCAGCATCTGCACATGTAGCCTTTGATTTTGTTCTCAGCTGGGGGAAGAATAGAGGGTGGAATTTGGAAAAGCACTAAGGCCGGAATTGCTGATTTTCCCAGCAGTCAGCCCAAACTTCCTCGCAGTGCGGTCTCCTAGCTCCTGGAACGTCCCTCTCATCAGGCTTATGTCATGCCACCACAGAATCTCAGTCCTCAGCAGTACATGTAGCCTGGGGTAGATGCTCAGGAACTATTCCTAGATTTGTAAGGTGAAATTTCATTCTGGGAGGGCAAATGCAGCATAGATACCGGCACGTGGGTGTCTAACCATCCAGGTTTTAGAGATTTTCCTTTTTCCCACATGCCAGTCATACAGCACCTACCCAATTCTGCCAACAACCCCATGAAACTGGCAGCAACACTCCCGTTTTGGGGTGCGGATTACAAGAGTCTCCATTTCAAGATTCAGTAACCCAGGGGACCTATGCAGGAGCTAATAAGTGGAAGAGGCAAGACTCAAAACTGAGACTGCTCGCTCTAAACCAGGGGTCTCCAAACTGCAGGCCTCCAGCCACAAGCTGATTTTGTGAGGACTTTTTTTGCTTATCTGTGGTGCTGGGTATCATGAAAAGTATATACAGACTTGAGTTTTGCTAATCGTTATTGTTAGTGTTTGTGTGCGTAAAGTGAGGCCCAAGATAACTCTTATTCTTCTAATGTGTGGCAGACATTCAAAGAGGTTGGGCACCCCCTGCAACTCTGTGCATCCAGATCACAGTCTTTCATTTAGTCATTCAACAAACATACACTTAGTGATTTCTGTGTGCCAGGCCCTGCTGCAATGATCATATTTCCTATGTTTAGAAAATATTTCTCAAATCCAAAGGCTTAAATTTTGCTAAGCAAAGAGTACTACAAAGAAACTAAAGTGTACACCTGCTGCCTGTTTTTTATCTCTACGCTTTTTCTGAAAGTTTCTAGATAAAGAACATACCCTTGTACCTTCATTGCCACATATTTAAGTTTCTCAACTAGTTTCATTTATGTGCATATATTTGTTTACAGGAATATAAAGTACTTGAGATTAGGGAATATGTCTTATTCGTTATTAAGTCCTGATCTTAAACTTGCCTGCCTTGCCTGCAGTTAGGACTATAATGAGCTCACTGAGCTCAAAAGATTCCCATTGGATGAAAAAGAATGGTATTAGGCAGGGTTTTGGGGTTTTGGGATGCAAACAACAGAAACCTTCCCTGAGTGATGTAAGTAGGAAAGGGATTTATTAGAAGGATGTAGCTCACAGAGCCATGTTTGAACAGAGCTTAAAAACATAGGCAGGAACCAAGAGAGGTTATGCAGCAAGAATATAGCCAATGTCATAGCTAGTTAAATTAGGGAACTCCATCTGCCTGTGCTGGACACTGAATGCTGACGTTTCCTGATATACTGCTATATCAGCTAGGTTATGCTGCAGTAACAAACAGCTCCATCCTTTCAATGTCTTTAATGACGAAGGTTAATTTCCCACTTCCATGATCTGTCTACCACAGTTGGGTAACTCTGCTCATCAAAATTGCTCAAGGTCCTAGGTTGATGAAGACTTCATCTGAACTCATGCTTCTATGATCCCAGGGGCTGGAAAAGGGAAGGGCATGAGGCCAACTGCACATCCGTTCTTAAAGCTTCTTTCTGAAGAACACCACTTCCCGCCTCACATTTCACTAATTGAAGCAAGGCATATGACCTTGTCTAATTTCTTAGGTGGTAGGGAAGTACAATTCTATTAAACACCCTAAAAGAGAGTTTTTATATTAGTGATCAGCTTTGATGATGCCACAACCTCCAGTATCACCTTCACCATGAAGGTTTTGTTACTACTCTGTAAGTTGTGTCATTCATTTAAAATTCAAAATTCTGGCCGAAGTTAGGTCATGTCCAGCACTTTATCAGGAAGGCACATGAGAGAGGGCAAATGTACTCAGTCATAAGACCCTAGATATGACCAAATTCTCTCCTTTCTTTTTTAGTTGGAATCTACACTGCTGTTCAGTTAAGCCTGTATCATCCAAGGTGATTACTTCTAAAAGGGATTCCTAGATTTTGGATCACCTCTCAGCTTTATAAAGAGATAGTTCTAAATACTCAAAATTTAATTGTTTTCTAAAAAAGAATAAATTAATAAAGGAATGTTTCTTATTTATTCTTATGCCTTAGGACTTAGCATTCAAAACATATTAGGCCTACATACTTCCTAATGTGTTTTTCTCGATCAAAAGCTATTGGAAAAGTTGGGGGGCTAAAGTAATTATGGCAAGTGCTGAGTTCATTTAGTCTTTCTTTGTGATAGGCAGTCTCTAAGCTTGTCAATGACCCCCAACTCTCGGTATTCATACCCTTGCATAATAATACCCTCTCCCTTGAGTATGGGCTGGATTTATTGACTCACTTCTAACTAACAGACAATCACAGTGAGAGAGGATACCTGGGAAGAGTGAGTTCTAGAAGAACAGAGGTCTTCTCAAGGAGACCCCAAGAATACACCTGCACAGTAAACTCCATGGTGACTCAACTCTTAGGAATTTGTAGACTTAACTTCCTGGGACCTGGAATTTTCCACTTCTGTGAAATCCTGTAATTTTGTGGGGGTTGGAACAGCATCTCCCACTTGATTCAAACTGACCAATGAGAAAGGTGCCCATAAATGGGTTGGAACTTTTTGACTGAAGATAAAAAGGGAAAGACCAAGCCAGTCGGGGAGCACAGCCATTTTGAATTCTTCTATGTCTTAGCTCTGCTGGCTGAAACAAAGCCCTTCCTCTTATAAACATGGTGTTTGGATGCTCTTTCTCGCCATTGAGCCTTGTCTTCCTGCAACAATGGAAGTGATAGGGTGTTAATTCTGAGATTAGATTATAAAAAGATGATGGCTTTCTTCTTGGGTGTTCACTCTTTGCTTTGGGGGAAGCCAGCTGCCCTGTTGAGAGCTGCCTATGTGACAAGGAACTGCAGCCTCCAGCCAACATCCAGCAAGGACCTGAAGCCTATTAATGGCCATATGAGTAATCTTGTAAGTGGATCTTCCCCACATGAAGCTTGGGATGACAACAGCCAGGCCAACACCTGGATTGCAGCCTCTCATATTCGGAAGGAGAGGACCCAGTTAAGCCGCTTAGATTCCTGAGCCACAGCAACCGTGAAATAATAAATGTTTGTTGTTGTAAAATTCTAAGCTTGGAATAATTCTTTACACAGCAACACTAGTGCATTCTTTCAATCATTTAATAAATATCAAAGAGCACTATGTGAGGCCCTTGGGACATTTCAGTGATCACAATAGAACTGACCTCTGCCCTTAGGGAGTTAATTAACTTAAACATTTTTCAGTATTGCAGGAATAAACAAAGGCTTTAATATGCAAATGTTCATCACGGATCTCTAAGAGGACAAGAAATAATCCTATGAATCCCACACTTTTAAGCTTTTTGTTTTTGCTTTGCATTTTCCTAATGTTTTGTGGAACACACGTTAGCAAACTCTCTATTAGCTAAACGAGCGAATGAATTAAACTTGTAATTTTAAAGGCTTAAGCTCCCCTGCAAAAATTTCAACGTATGCCCCCCTTTGTTAATTATCGTCTTAATGGGCATTCTTCTTTTCCTGGACCCCATGCACACTTTCACTAATTTAGTTAGCAAACATTGACTGATTATCCACTACATTGCAGGCACCGCAAGCCCGGAATTATTGCTTGGGTGGTGGGGCTGCCACCCCACCTGAAGTAGATTTGGAACTTTGCTAATAGTTTCATTTTGGGAGTAATGGCATCAGCCACAATATTTGGGCAAAGAGCAAAAGAGAGAAAGAATGGAATTGATGATGTTAAAATCAAAGCCTTGCTGAAAATAGTAATGTGTATTGAAGTGAAGCATTGTCCTCCAGGAAAGGGGACATAATCATATTGAAATAGCTCCTGAAACACTTCATCAACAGACTGGATTTCAAATGTTTAAAGAAAGCGTGGAGCAAATAAAGCCCTGAAAAGGTCTTTCACATTGAAATAAATTCTTCGCATGCTTTTCCCTCAACTACTACTGACTTCCTCACAATAGCCTGCTTCAGAGAAGCAATGAGGGGAAGCCGGGCTTTTGTCTGGGTGTATAACCAAATGGTTCATATCTTGGGAGGAAAACAGAGGGAAAGGGATACCTCGGTTCAGAAACGGACTGAAACGGTAAACCTGTTTTGTCTTTGGGGCACTGCTCCTGAGGAATTCATGTGACATCCTCAGGTTTGACTGAGCAGGAAAGCTGGTCCTCTTAGCTAACAATGTCCCACTTCTGTCCTTGAGATCCACATGGGGTCTGGTTTAGAAATAAAGCAGTGCAGGTGTTGGTGCTGGTAAATGTTAGAAGAAATGGGATGGACTGAAGATTTACAAGTGTAGTGCGAAGACAGGTAAGATAAAATTGTTAGATAATTCTTTACCCACTTGAGAATTGGGCAAACCTTTCTAATTTACCAGCCTTAAAAGAAAGCATTGACAAATTTAACTACGAGGAAATGAAAATCTTATGCTAGCAGCATAAATGCATATATACATTGGAATATATGCATATATACATTGGAAAGGAAAAAATGTTAAGGCACGGAGAATCAGCTGAAATTTATATGAGCCAGAAAGAGTTAGTATTTTAATTCTATAAATAGTTCATAAAAATCAATAAGAAAAAGACAGCTTAGGACCAGAAAAGAAAAAAGAAAAAGAGAGAGAGAGAAGGAAATTACATAAAGAGTGAATTCTCACAAGCAAAGATACAAATGACACGGAAAAAAATTCAGCTTCAGGAGGGATCAAGTAAATATGTTTGCTATATTGAGAAGTCCTCTCATAAAGCAGATAACGGCACCATCTCTAGATTCAGGCTGCCTGGGTTTCTGCTTCTTAGTTATGTAGGTTGGAAACCTGCTGAAACTCTGGGCCTCTCTTTTTTCATCTGTGAAATGGACATTATAGTAACAGGTTTGTTGTTAAGGGTTAGAAAAGCTGATACATATTACACATGTGGAATGGAATGTAAGAGTTAGTTATTATTTCTTTTATTAAATCGATAAATATAAAAAATTGTATGGCTGGCAGTACTGAAGTAGTAGAGACACGGGTGCTCTTGTACAATGCTGGAGAGGGATGAATCAGTCCAGTCTTCTTGGAGGGCAATTTAGCATCATGCATCAAGCTCTTAGAATGCTGGACTCCTTTGGATCAAATTCCACGGTAGGAATTTTTCCTGAGGAAATAAGAAGTCAAGTCTATAAAGAAATAGCTGTCATGAGGTTGTTTTCCCCCAGAGCTGTACATTTATTTATGCAATACTGGAAAGAACCCAAGTGTCCAATGATAATAGATTAATTGAGCAAATTATTGGGCATGACTTCAGTAGAGAATTCTATGTAGTCATTAGAGATGATGTAAGCAAAACCACTATAAAGGGCATTTGGGGGACAGTTGGAACAAGAACTATATATTAATAGATGATATTATTACATCAATTCTGTTTCTTGGTGTGGTAATGATATTGTAGTTCCTTTTGGGAGAATAGAGGATACAGGTTGAAGTGGCATGCTGTCTGCTTACTTTCAGACGGTTCAGGGAAAAAAAAAAAAACCATACAGAGAGAGGGTGCCCCAAAAATGTATACACATTTTAAGAAAGGAAAAAAATTATTAAAATTGTAATACTCAATATATACCAATAACAATATGAATACAAGTGACGTTTAAGCACCTCTTGTAATTGCAAAAGTCAAAGGTGATTTGAGTATTACAATATTTTTGGAGGGGTGGTAATAACAGAATGTAATAAAAAGGTTTTTATTTTTATTTTTTTTGCAGTTTTTGGCCGGGGCTGGGTTTGAATCAGCCACCTCGCCATATGTGGCCGGTGCCCTACCCCTTTAAGCCACAGGCACCACCCCGTTTCTTGCTTTTTAAATTTCAGATTATATGAGAGTACAGATGATTAGGTTACATTATTTGCATTTGTTAGGTAAAGTCCAAGTTGAGTATTACAATTGTAGTATAGTTTTTTCTTTTCTTAAAATGTATATTTTTTTTGGGAGGCAACCACTGTATGTCATATATACACATAAATATATCAGGGAGAGAGAGAGCGAGAGAGAAACCAAATGTTAGCAATAGTAAATTTGAGTGAAGGATAGATGAGGTGCTTATCAATGTTTCTGTTTAAAAATTTTCAAAATAAAAAGCTACAAAAATGTAAGCAATTTAAGCAGGAAAACAATGATGTATTTCAATGAAAAAAGAAGGTTACAAATCATTATGTACAGTATGATCACACTTTAGGTTAAGAGATTAGGGTTAGATTACAGTAGCTGGTACTTATTGGTACCTTCCTAGTGTCACACACTTTGCATTGCCTCATGTCATTATAACCCTGTGAGGTTATGATTTTCCCCACATAAAAAGTTAATAGATGAAAATTCAGAGGTTCAAAACTTACCTACAAATCACACAGCTAGTCTCTGGTGCTTAAACACGGGTCTCTATGACCTCAAGTCCACTCTTAACCACGACTCAAGTGAACCAAGAAAAAAGCAGATGGTTACCATAGCAATCAATGATATTGATTCTACTCTAATAATCTTTGATAAGGACTGTAATGGAGATACATGCTCAATGCTTTCAAGAAGCAGAGCAAAAAGAGATAGGGCAGGGCAAGTAGAGTGTGGCAGTTCTTATGAAAGGGGCAATATTTGAGGTGGGCTTTGAAGGATGCATAGGAGTACAATGAGCAAAAATAAAAATAGAAAAGTAACAGCATTCAATACAGAAGGAACAGCGTGAATAAAGATGCAACTGTACTCAAGAAACTATAGTTAGTTTTGAGGGAGTGTGGGGATGGATAGCCAGAGCAGGATGGCAGCTAATGAGTTAGGACGAAGACCAATGCTGCTTCTTCTTGATGGCAGTGGGAGTAGATAAACATCCCAAGCAGCAGAGCAGAGGTGAGTTTGGATGGAAAATGAAACTGACACTGAGGATACCAAGTGAGGAGCTCTTGGGAACAGTCCCAGTGGAAGATGATGAGTGATTTTTCCAGGGTAAGGACAGTGGGAAGGAAGAGGGGACAGAATTGAAGCTTCTTCCTCTGGAAGAGTGTGCCGTTACTTTGGGGTCCTGTATAAAAAGCACCTGCCTTGCAATAACTATCACAAATTGCCTACCTAAGTCTTATCTAGCGATGGGGGCTTTGCTTGTCTGTACTCTCATTCATCCCTGCTGTGCTGCTCTGCTTTGTCTACTTGGCACCCCAGGGCACTCCCTCCCCTCCCTGCCCCTCCCTCCTCTGGGTGCTTCGCAGGTTTGGCCAGTGGGAGGCACTGGCAGAAGGCGGGAGATGCCTGGAGAGGGCAGCCCTGGGCTTTTCTGTTCCTGTTTGCTTCAGATTGTATTCCTGGAAGTGAATGTGTTTATCTTTGAGTCCAGACCCTGACACGCAGCCCCCTCCACACGGAGCTACCTCCCCTCTGCTCAGCCTCTGCTGTGGTCCCGGGTGATGTCAGGTCAGGTGGGATGGCTGGGCTTCTAGGCTCTGTCCCTCCAACCTTGTGGGTTGCGGAGGCTTCCCACTGATGCTCATGTCCCGATTGCCACCTCCTTGTCCATTGAACTCCTCAGCCGTCCCATCCCCTCTGTAACTGATTCTCAGTATTAGACTCTTTCAGATTAAAAGATCTACAGGCTGGACTCTGACTGACCTGTTCCCTACCTAGAGCAGAAGTTACTCATGGACAGAAACTATCTCTCCACTTTTAAAATTCCATAGGAAGGACATGCACTTACTCAGGAAACATTTGACTGATTCCTGGCCTTGGATCCCACTGGTAATTCTCACTGGCTGAGCTGTGTGGGGTCTGAAAGGAGAGGACATGGAGGCCGGGGAAGGAGGGCTTACTCCTTCTTCCCGGTGCTTTGCTTGGGTGGTGGTGCAGTCTCCACTCACTCATTCACTCAATCAACAAACGTGCATTAGTACCTAGTGCTGGGGCGACAGCAGAGGTCCTTTCCTTGTGGAGCTTGCACGTTAATAGAGAACTTTGGTACACCAGTAAGCCATGGGGACACGGTGCTGGCCCATTTTGCTTAGAGTCACTGACTAGTTTCCCCATTAGAGAATCTGGTTAGTAGGCGGAGACAGTAGTATCATTTGGGGGCAGATTCTGTGCTGAGTCCTCATCCATCCGCTCCAGTAGGCACCTCTTGTGTACCTACTGTGTGCTAGGTGGTGGACTTTACAGAGTGACCAAAACAAACACCCTCATGGATCACACAGTCAACCTGGGGTGACAGATAATAAGCAAATGGTGAGATGAATATATAATTGAAAACTCAGGCACACACACTAAAGGATAAGTGAATGCGTGATGGGACCTGGTGATAGGGGAGCCTGAGTTAGTCTGGGTTTTGGGATGGGGCTGATAAAGCCTCCCCAAAGAAGTGAGCCTGAGATGCCTGGGGGGTTCTGTGGGGGGAGCGTTCTGTGGTTTTCATTTGCTGTGTCATTTAAACCCCGGGCTAGAGACCCAACAAACAGCCATCCTGTTTTCTTACTGCTCTCTGTGTGCTCATCACCAGCAATCTCAGATTTTAACAGACCAGATTGCTTGCAGATAATGAACCCGGAAAAGTCGGCATCTCCTCCAGAGTCCTTCAATTGAACAAACTGCCCTTCTATAGAATACCACTCCTGGTGGAACAGAAGGCTTCACTTTGTCCTAGGTGTTATGATTATCCACACCATTCCAGTTCACTTTCTGGGCAGATGGTAAGATTGTCCTTCCCTGCTTCTTTGAAGTTAGCTGTGGCCATATAACTTTAGCCAGTGAAATATGAGCAGAAGTCATGTGTGCAGGTAACTTCCAGGTGAAAAGTTTCAATGTCAGAGTGCTATTCTTGTGTCCAACACTCTGCTGAATCAACTTTGGAAGCATGTGTTGGGAGGGTGTTTCCAGAAGGCTAGGTCCCTAAGTGAACAGGAGAAATCAAATAACTCGATCAACCCACATTGCACATTGTAACCTGAGTCTGAAATAAGCTTTCACAGTTTTTCCCCACTGAGCTTTAGGGACTGTTTGTTACTGCAGCATAACCTAGTCTATCCTGACTGATACATAATATGTGTATATTTCCCCCCCTCCTCAGTGATGAGTGACCAGCTGATCTCACAGGGAAAAACCAGACATAACATGTTATGTTAATGAACTCACCTATTGACAATTTGAGATAAGTAGCATTATCCCAGTTTCACAGGTGGAAGTCAAAAGCAAGCACACAGTGTTGAGAAGGTGGGAACACTGTTTTGAACAGACTAGTTCTAACATGCATACTTTTCCCACTCACCATGCAGTGTTGCCTGGCTTCTGAGGAAGGAGAGAAAGAGATTATGGAGTTGTGAAAAGACAAAACTGGGCTTTTGCTTGAAAAATGCCACTTACAGCTTTACATGAAATCTCTGGGCTCTGACAGGAGTAGGAGGAGCTGGCTCTGAATGCTTGTGGCCCTGCCTTCCCTCTCAGAGTCAATCTTACAGGTCTACTGTTTTGGATTTCAGGGAGGTAAGGCATGTCAGCTGACCGTGGTCTCCTAATTACTTTCAGGATTGGGCACAAATTCCTTACAAATGTTGTCATGGCCTTTACCTTGGCCTGTGCCTTCCTCTTCAGCTTCATCTCTTATGAACCCTTCCTTTATCTCTGAGCTCAGCAGCACTGAGATTCTGCCAGTTGCTCCAAATGCCTAAATTCCCTTTTGCTCTTGGACCATTGCACATACAGTTTCACTTTTTGGAATATTTTCCAAACTTGGTTAAATCCTATTCATCCTTTAAAGTCTGAACATCCATGCCACTCCTTTGAGTAAGTTACCATTGCCCCACACAGTCTGGGGTAGGAACCCCACCTTGGAGTTTTCATGGCCTTTTCAATGTCGCCTATCCTAACTCTGTGGTATTGGATAAGGGAGTAAGCTCTGGAATAGGAATATGTGGGTTCAAAGTCTATGTCTGTGACTCCATAGCTCTGTCCACAGTTAAATGACTCAACTTCTTTGATGTTGAGGATAGATGCTGGAGGGTAGGTGCGTGTAAAGTGCTTAAAATAGTGCCTGGCATGAAGCACATTCTAAACAGGTGTCAGAGATTACAATGATTGTCATATTAATGAACCATAAGGAAATCCCTGGGTAGAATCTAGGGTCAATGAACCCCAGATACTGTATACCAATTGCACGTGTATACAAATATTATTTATGCACATATATGGAATTTTCTAGGAAGACAGTTGATAGCTTTACTGGTGTGCCAAAAGATACATGACCTCCAACATAAGAAGAATTACTGCTCACGTTGGTATCTGCACTGGGACCCTCTGAATGTTAACAGGTGCACCTATACCCCTTGCCACAAAAGTTGCCTTTTTAAAGCTCTTTGAGTCACATGATCTGCTCTGCAAATGAGCAAGCCATTGTGTCGACATAGTGATTGTTTCTTTCAGGAGAGAGTTCAGAAATGGGCACATACATCCCTTTCTGACTCAGAGCAGACTGAAATTGGGTGGATTAATTTATAATCTCCTACCTGGTGATTGCATCTCACAAGGGATCATTGCTGAGGTTTACACACTCTACTATCTATGCATTTAAGAAACAGGTGATATTTGCTCAGAAGTGGTGTGGTGAAACACAATCTGTTAAATCACATGTGTCATTCTAGAACTTGCCATTTTTTGAAACTCATTGTACTTGCAGCTCTTATTAATGTCTGCTGGGTTCAACTAAAAGGTCAACAAAGGCAAAATCCAGAAGGGAAGCGGAGTCTCCTGTTTCCCTCCCCCAGCCCTGTGCCAGAACTGTAATAAAAGTAAGTAACACTGTTGGTCATTTATAGCGTTAAGCAGAACTGGTTAATTGGAACCAGTTGTTCCAATACTCTCTCACTTAAACTTCATAGCTGAGCCTCTGAAGAACATAATATTATTGTCCCCAATTAAAGATGAAGAACAGAGGCTGAGGAATTGCTCAAGGTTACGGAGCTAGTAAGTAGCAGTAACAGACTTCAAATCCAGGTATCATTGGTAGATACGCAGGAAACACGTGATAAAGAATCCAATATGTGTGAGTTCAAAGGAATGAGGCTAGTTGCCCTCACGGTTCTTGGGTCAGTAGCTGTGCTTCCTCCTTGATTTCCAGAATGCAGAAGGGCAAAGTATTATATTAGCATTCTGATTGACAGGAAGAATTCAGAAGAGTGGGAGAAAATAATCGTATTTTCTTTTGAAAATAACTTTATGGCTATGGTAAAAATGATACCTGTTTATTGTAAAAAGTTCAGAAGGTTAAAAAAAAAGAAGAAAAGAAGAAAAAACATTACGAATAGAACTGGAATAAAAAAAACACACCAGAAATCCAACAAACTATTATTTCCATCCATTTAGGCAAATTTACATACTTATATACGCATTTAGCTCTACATAAAGCATTGTACATAAATGGAATCACACTGTATGTGCTCTTTTTTTTCTAAACCCATTTTTTAAAAAATTTCATCATGCACCAACATGTTGTGGAAATAAAGGTCACCATCATTATTGTTGGCAACTGTTTAATGTTGTTTCCCAAAGTTCTATGTTAAAACATTTCCAAGGATCCCGTACACTTTTAAAAAAATGTTCAAGGATCGCCGTGGGCAATATCAGAAGGTATGATTTCTGGGAAGTCACCAGGAATGTTACCATTACCATTTGATACATATTGGCAAATTATTTGCCCAAAAGATTGCCCCAATTTATACCTTGTCATGACACACATTCATTGTCATTGCTTTTATAAACCTTTGATAATATAATAGGCAAAATAATCCCAGTAATTTAATTTCTGGTTTTTTTAAATTTCTTATTTATTTATTTATTTTGAGACAAGGTCCTGTTCTGTCTCCTGGGCTAGGATGCACTGGCATCATTATAGCCCACTGCAACCTCAAACTCCTGGGTTCAAGCAATCCTCCTGCCTCAGACTTCTGAGTAGCTGAGACAACAGGTGTGAACCACCACACACAGCTAATTTTTCTATTTTTTTATAGTGATGGGGTCTTGCTATATTGCTCAGGCTGCTCTCAAACTTCTGACTTCAAGCAATCTTTCTGCCTTGGCTTCTCAAAATGCTGGGATTACGGGTGTGTACCACTGCACCTGATCTTTTTACTTATTTTGAATCTTTAGTATATGTTATTGCCTATTAGTATTTCTTGAAGGAGGACACATACAAGACTAAAGTTTTGAATAGTTATTTTGGTATAAAACAATTTCCTCTCTGGGCAGCACCTGTGGCTCAAGGAGTAGGGTACTGGCCCCATATACCGGGGGTGGGTGGAGGAGATGGTGGTGGTGGCGGGTTCAAGTCCGGCCCCGGCCAAAACTGCAAAAAAAAAAAATAAATAAATAAAATAATAATAATAATAATAAAAGGGTCTTTATTAAAAAAAAAAAATTGTCCTCTCAGCAGTGCCTGTAGGTCAAAGAAGTAGGGCACCAGCCCTATATGCCCCATATGCCAGAGATGGCAGGTTCAAACCCAGCCCTGGCCAAAAACCGAAAAAAAAAAAAATTCCTCTCTGCATTACTTACGCCAAGTATTAAGCAGAAGCAATCAAATAGGGAATCACTATACCAATGAAAGCATAAAATACCATGGAATATCTCATAGCCACACAAAGGAAATACTTTGAATGAATATTTAATGGCATGGGGAAATGATTATACTGTAAAAATTGAGAAACATTTTTGAGGAAAAATCAGAATGCAAAATAATTTCCAGACTAATCCCAACTGTGTTTAAATACATATGTTTTGAAGAAAAGGGCTGGGGGAAAAAATTACAAGATTAGAAAGAAATGCTGCAAGAAGTCATTAATGTTGGTTATCGGTATGAGATGAAATTTTAAATTTTCTTCTATTTTGCTTTGGGGGACACTGACATTTCTTAAGATATGGGGCTAATATTTAATATTTGTGTGATGCGTGTATTGTCATCTTTGTCTCTTAACTTGAGTCATAAATGATTTACTTTTGTGAATTAAATGGACACATGCTTTGGTTTTTCCATGATGCTAAGGAGCGTGGTCATTAGTCCTGACACTATTTAGGGGGCCAGATTCCTGCTTTAAAAAAAAAAAAAACAAAAAAAAACCAGATTCCTGCTTTTAAGAAATGTGCCATCTTGAATGGGTGAGAAGACAAGCACCCAATACCCTCAGCACCAAGAGAGGGGAGAGCATGTCTGTGAAGATATGGCAAAGCCAACAGAGAAGGTAGCGCTTCAGCCCAGCCTTCAAGGATACGTAAACATTTTTGGTAGTATTTTTTTTTCTTCTGATGCTATAAGAAATACATGTTTATTGTAGAAAATGTAGGAGATAACAGGCATTTGTGGGGTTATGATCATGTGTGGGACACTGTGCTAAATTCTACACTGTACATGGAAAATCTCATCTAGCCTCCCCAGCAGCCCTGGGAGGAGCCATGGGGTAGACCAGCAGGAAACATGCAGAGAACAGGAAAAGGCCCTGGCAGCAAGCCCCAGGCTCAGAGACAGGGACTCCTAACCAGATCAGGGCTAAGTGGAGAGCAGGCTGCCATCAGGGAAAACTTTACAGCAATGGTAAGCTCAGAGCTGACTCTTAGAGGATGAGATGGAGGGAGTGGCCAGGTGGGGTGGGGGGAAGGGTGTCCCAAGCAAGGGGAAGAGCATCTGGAAAGGTGTATCAGATGCAAGTGACGACATGTTACCTTGGAAAACCAGCAAGTGATTTTGGGATGGGTGGAGCCCAGGGTGTGGTGTGCGTGTGTGCGCCTGCATGCGGGTATGTGCATGTCTGTGGGTGTCTGTGTGTAGGTGTGGGAGTGTATCTGTGTGTGTCTGTGTGTCCACATGAGCACGAGTGTGCGTTCAGAAAGCTGGAGTGATGGGAGTCTACAGAGGAAGGTGGGGTTCAGATCATTAAAGACCACCTATTCCTAATAAAACCTTAGAGTATTAGGGAAAGTGTGGGAACAGCATGAGGAGATCCCTGAAAGCCAGCTTGTCGGGACAAACTTTATTTACCTGGAAGACAATGGGGAACCTTTGAATTTTTTTGACATAATAAATGTTTTCAATGATAAAATGAGAATTGGGCTTTCAGAGGATGCTTGGACTGGATGATTTGGAGAAGAAAGTGGCAGGAGAGCAGGAGATCGTTCGGTAGGATATTATGATAGTCAGAATGGGAGGTGACGAGTGTGTTAGGATGGCAGCTACAATTTATCTGAGGAAGCCCACTGGTTTCCCCATCCCAGGCTTTACTGAGGTAAGATTGACAAATAAACATTGTATATATTTAAGGTGTACAATGTGATGTTTTTACCTGCATATACACATTGTTGCCTTTTTGAGTGTGGTGAGAGCACGTGAGATCTACTCTTTTAGCAAATTTCAAGTACATTATGCATTAGCCTTAACTGTAGTCACCATGCAGTACATTACGCCTCCAGAATGTATTTGTCTTACAACTGAAAGTTTGTGCCCTTTGACCAATATCACCTCTTTCTCCTACCCATCCAGGCCCTGGCAGGCACCATTCTATTCTCTGTTACTATGAGTACATTTAAAACAATTTTTTAAAAGATTCTACATATAAGTGGAGTGAGATCATGCTCTGTTTCTTTCTGTGTCTGGCTTCTGTTACTCAGCATACAGACTTCCAGGTTCATGATATTGTTGCAAATGCAAGATTTTCTTCAGTTTTAAGGCTGAATAATACTGCATTGCATATACATACATATCACATTTTCTTTATTCACATATTGCACATCTTGGCTATTATGAATAATGCTGCAATGAACATGGGAGTGAAAATATCTGAGATAGTGATTTTATTTGCTTTGGATAAATAGAAGAGGGATTGCTAATCAAATGGTAGTTCTATTACTATTATTATTTTTTGAGGAACTTGAATACTATTTTCCATAATGGCTGTACCAATTTACATTTTTATCAGGGTACAAGGGGTATCTTTTCTCCACATCCCTGCCAATATTTATTATCTTTTGACTTTTTGATAACAGCCATCCTAACAGGTGTGAAGTAGTATCTCATTGTGATTTTGATTTGCATTTCTCTGATGATTAAGAATGTCAAGCATCTTTTCATATACCTGTTGGCCACACTGTTGAACCTCCAAAGCAACAGTTCAAAAACATGTCCTTCCTTTCTCCATCAATTTACAAATATTTACTGAGCATCTACACCATGCCCAGTCTATGCCTGGGAATTCCTAGCGTAAGTAATCAGACTGTAGTAATCTAGTGTCCAAGGTCCCAGAAATCTGCAGCCACGGAAGGGGGTGAGCAGTGGAAACACCAAGGTCAATCCTGGAGTATCTGGGTGGGCTTCCTGTAGGAGGGGACTTCTTTTTTTTTTTTTTTTTTTTTTTTTTTTGGGGGGGCCTTGATAGCTGTGTAAACCAAATGGCAAATCGTGGTTTTAGGGGTTGGGGTAGTTTTTTTGGGGCAATTTTTTTTTTTTTTTTTTTTTTTTTTTTTAGGAGGGGACTTCTAAGCTGAGAAACCGTGGAGAGCTGGGGATCCCCAAGTGTATAAAATATGGTTTCTGTCCCAGTGGGTAGAAACAGACAAGTAAACAACGCAATGCCATTTGACACAGAAATGCAGCTAAGTAACGCATATATATTCTATCTTTAGTTAAAAAAAAAAAAAAATTCTCCCAGCAATTTACCCCTTTTAAGGCTGAGCTATCTGGAACAATGCCCAGCAGGACAGTGAAGTGGTGCTCAAGCCCTCCCTGCGGCAGATGGCCAGGACTTTGAAGGAGTTCAGGGTCCTCCTGGCTACTGAAAGGAAACTAATTAATAAGCTTCGGTGGCAGGTGGATGTGGTCCGAAGATTTGGCTTCCCAGTGGCGTCCACCACCCTGAGCCACCTCCCAGTGGTGTCCACCGCCCCGGGTCTCTGCTCGTCTGGCTTAATGGGGCCAAAAGAGGGCCACATTAATTGGTTTAGGTACCTGAAGTGGAGCAGGGTGGGGAGTAGAAAGAGGGAGCAAAACATGCTTCAGGTATTAAAGGGGGGAGGGGGGAAACAACCCCAAAGCAAAAAAAAAGGAAAGTGAAATCAGAAAGGCAGAGGGAAGGGAGCATTCCTCAGGCAGACACTTTGTGAACCGCTTGGGGGAGCACCCTTCGGTGGGGAGGTTACCTGCCCAACCCGCACTGTCCAGTTGTGGTGCCAAAGCAGGTAGCTCGAGGCAGGGACAGCAGCAGGGGGCAGCATCGCGTCTGTACGCTCCCATGGGTCCCCCAGTTCCCAAGCCGCCGCCCCCCACTTCCTGCAGCTTGGCTCACAGCCGGGGAGTGTGTGAGGGGCGGGGCCGCCCGGAGAGGAGGGATTTGAGGGGGAAAAAAAAAGAAAGGTAATTAACGTCCTCCGATCCCATTGGTTCTCTGCCGGCCCTGCTTTACATAAGCCCGCCCCATTGACTGCCCCGGGTTTTGAGGGGCTCGGCTGGGTTTGCCGGCGCCGCGGCAGCTGCTGCGCTTCAGTGCGGGGCTGGCGGGCGCCGAGCGAGCCAGGGCCGGAGCCCGGAGCCAGATGCTCTCGGAGCTGCGGCGGCTTACGTCTGGGGCGGTCTCTATCCTACCAATGCTGTGGCCAGCGCCGGGCGGCGTCTGACCAGCCAGCCCAAGAGGAGCGGTCCAGACACTTTCTATTTTGGAAGAAAGAGGCAAATCCCGGTGGAAGCTTCCCTCCCGGCCTGGCTGGCTCCTCAGCGCGCCCAGGTTCCGCACAGACTCTGGAGGATGACTCCGGGGTCTGCCCCGTGTATTCCAGCAGCGGCGGTTCGGGGAGGCAGCCGAAAATAGCGACACACTTGGTCTAGTAGCGGCTGGTGGAAAAGTGAGCCGCGGCGGCACGAACTCGGCTCTACCCGCGCCCCCGGCGCCGGCTGTTCCTCGCGGCTCCTTCCCCTTGGCTCCCTGGCGGCCGCAGCATGAAGTGGCGCAGCGATGGCCAGGAGAGGTAAGAAGCCCGTGGTGCGAACCCTGGAGGATCTGACGCTGGACTCGGGTTATGGTGGCGCGGCGGACTCGGTGCGCTCTTCCAACTTGTCTCTGTGCTGTTCCGACTCGCACCCGGCGTCCCCGTATGGCGGGAGCTGCTGGCCGCCTCTAACTGACTCCATGCACAGCCGGCACAACAGCTTCGACACTGTCAACACTGCCCTGGTGGAAGACTCCGAGGGGCTGGACTGCGCCGGCCAGCACTGCTCGCGGCTGCTGCCGGACCTCGACGAGGTCCCCTGGACCCTCCAGGAGCTGGAAGTGCTGCTGCTTCGCTCGCGGGATCCCCGGGCAGGCCCGGCGGTCCCCGGCGGCCTGCCTAAGGACGCGCTGGCCAAGCTGTCGACGCTGGTGAGCCGGGCGCTGGTGCGCATCGCCAAAGAGGCGCAGCGCCTGAGCCTGCGCTTCGCCAAGTGCACCAAGTACGAGATTCAGAGCGCCATGGAGATCGTGCTGTCCTGGGGCCTGGCAGCGCATTGCACAGCGGCCGCGCTGGCCGCACTGTCCCTCTACAACATGAGCAGCGCCGGCGGCGACCGCCTGGGCCGCGGCAAGTCGGCTCGCTGCGGCCTCACCTTCTCTGTGGGCCGCGTGTACCGCTGGATGGTGGACAGCCGCGTGGCGCTGCGCATCCACGAACACGCCGCCATCTACCTGACAGCCTGCATGGAGAGCCTCTTCCGGGACATCTACGCGCGAGTCGTGGCCTCCGGGCTGCCCCGGAGCTGCAGCGGGCCTGGCTCAGGTTCCGGGTCGGGCCCAGGCCCGGCCTCGGGTCCCGGTGCGGCCCCCGCGGCGGATAAGGAGCGAGAGGCGCCCGGGGGAGGAGCGGCGAGCGGCGGCGCCTGTAGCGCAGCCAGCAGTGCCAGTGGGGGCAGCAGTTGTTGCGCCCAGCCGGCCGCCACGGCCGCCGCAGTCCCGCCGGCTGCAGCCGCCAACCACCACCATCACCACCCCCACGCGCTCCACGAGGCGCCCAAGTTCACTGTGGAGACCCTGGAGCACACGGTGAACAACGACTCCGAGATCTGGGGGCTCCTGCAGCCCTACCAGCACCTCATCTGCGGGAAGAACGCCAGCGGTAAGTAGCCGCGTGGGTGCCGCTCCCTCCTGACCAACCGCGCCAACTCTTGGCGCAAGTTTGTCTCGCGTTCCCCTCCCGCGCCTTCCCAGCCACCAGCTACTGTCCCAAGGCTCTGAGAAGGTAGCCCGGCTGGAGGCGTACAGAAACCTGCCTGTTCGCCCCTCCTGCGATCCGGATCCGCTTACTTCGCGCGGCTGTTAAGGTCCCAGGTGCACCAGCGCGCGGTTCCGCCCCGACGCAGGGCAGAGAAGCGGGCGAAACCCTGCACCAGTTTGGGGAGCAGGTTTGAGATCATTTGCGCTTAGTCCATATCTTCCACCAGAGAACTGCTGGTTTCGACCTTGAAAAATACACATTCCTGGGCACAAGAATTTAGCTCCCTAGGATCTGGGAGGAGGCACATGCCTCCTCTCCGCTGCTGGGGATGCCCTCGGGGGACACTCGGGGCCCTGGGGAAAGAGGGGTCGGCGGTGGTAAAGGCAGAATGGTTGACAGCTCGCTCTGGGCCTTTAAACAGTTGGGGAGAGGTGTATGTGGTGAGAAGGTGGAGCGGAAAGACTTTTCGGTCCCAAGTTTTTCTGGGGCAGTTTTTGAGGGCCAGTTACACAGCTGGTGGGGGCAGTGCTGTGGACAAAGCCCCCAGCTTCGACCTCCCAGGTGTTGCCGCGTTCTGATCCCTCTAGCAGGGACCTGCAGCTGTCACCACTGAAGGAAGGCAAGGGCCCCAGGCAGGATGGAGGTGGGTGGGGTTCTGCAGGGCTTGTCAGTTTAGGGCGTCGGGCAGCAAGTCCTGTTGTTCCCTCTCTGCGCTCCCCTGTTTGGGAGGCCTGAGCTGGGTGGGTTTGAACTCGCGGCTCTGGCGGCGGAGGGGGTGGGGCCGGGGGCGCTTGTTTTCAAAAGCTCCGGCTGGCGGTGCTGCCTGTCTGCGAAAGCCGGAGCTAGACGCTTCAAAGCTTCAATTTTCCACAGGAAATGGTAGAAGCGTAACTGGAGACTCTAAAAGCGAAATAAAACTTTGTTACATATTCGGCGGTTTGGCGGAGGTTGCGCGGTTGGAGCCGAAATGCAGTCTTTCTGGGCATTTCATTCATGTTGCTGCCTGTCTGTGTGCCGGGGGATGAGGGAGAGATGCGGCGGGCGGTGCCGAGTGTGTGAGTCCGTGTGTGCGCGCGCGTCCGTGCGCGTGTAAGTGTGCCTGTGGGTGTGCGCAGGAACCAGAGGGCGCGCAGGGCGCCTGGCTCCGGAGGAAACCTTCGGAAACACACCGTGCAACTCACAGTCCCATCACCTGGATTTGATCATCGGTGGGGGAAGGGAAGGAAGGCGCAGAGTGTGTGTGTGTCTGTGTGTGCGCGCGCGCACGTGCAGAGGGGGCTCCGCATTGATCTGGAGATTCTGGGATCTCTTTGCCAGAGCCCTTCCCTCTCTGCTGCCTGCCCAGGACACAACTCCCCAAAAGAGGCTACCTTTGGGGGTCCCACGCAGAATCTTGACCAAGCTGGAAACATCTGGGGAGAAGGCTTTTGGCTTTAATATGTGCTTGTTCAGAATAGGGGGAAGGGATTCACCTGCAAAACCCAGGCGCTTTGGACTGGATTGTTCTTTGTTCCAACTCAACTCCCATCAAAAAGCACAGACGGGCTTAACTTCCTTCCCAGTGCCTGGTCTCCTGGTCTCCCATTAAAATCATCCTTACCGCCCTCAACCCCTCACCCACCTCTGGGGCTGGAACCACCTGTTTCATCACTCAGTACTGCCTTTGAGAGGAACAAACCTTGCTCTAGTTTGGAAATCCAGGCACCCTGTTCCACCTCTGTCTTTGCCATTCTCTTGGAGTTGAGCCTTTGGGGCAAGTCACTTCACTTCTCTTGGCCTCAGTCCTCCTCTGTAAAATACGGGTCCTGACATGGATCATACTCTCAGGTGCTCTTGTGGCTCTGTGTTAGGAGCCTCATATATTTTTTCCAATCGGTTTTACTTTTGTGATTCTTAACATCTTTTAAAGACAGTTTTTGTGTTTATCCTTTTTAGAGAAGTATAATTTAAGGAAGGAGAGGACCACAGAGTTGGTTTTGGGCAGGGTGAGTGTGTGGCGGTTTGGGTTTGCTGGCATCAAGGCCTTTCCCACACCAGGGAGCTTAACTCCTGGGTTGCAAGACCCCTCTATCCTTGCCTGGAAATGAAATATACTGTAATTTCATTGAGATCTCATCTTCTCTTTTCTTTCGGTGTGTTTAAAATGGCAGATCATTTATGCAGAAGAGTTGAAGAATGAGTGATTAAATTCCTAAGGTATGTGAAACATACATTAAACATCAAGCCTACTTTTTAAACTATTTTGCACACAGCCTTTCTGATCTGCAAGCCTTATTAAGAAGAGTATGCCTTACATAATAGATTTTTTTCCCTTTTAACTCAGTGGCATCACTTATTTATTCACTTGTGAGTTCATTTGTTCATCAATACTTATTGAGCAGTTTCTAAACGCTAGGGACTGAGCCAGCACTGGGGGAGAAGTAACAACAGCTAACATGTATCTGGCACTACTCTGTATATTGACCCATTTTATCCTCAGCATTCTCTTGAAAAGGTATTGTTGTTCCATTATGCAGAGGAAGAAACTGAGGCAGCAGGCACTTAAGTATTTTGTGTATTTGAATATGGACAGCCAGGGCCCATACTCTTAACTGCTGCTTATATGTCTCTTTGGTGAGAGATGAATTCTCTGCCCTCCTACCTGCCCTTCATAACCTACACAGTTGAGGGACCATGTCCAATTGATATTCTTTCTGT
Source organism: Loris lydekkerianus (assembly GCA_963574355.1). Classification (NCBI taxonomy): domain Eukaryota; kingdom Metazoa; phylum Chordata; class Mammalia; order Primates; family Lorisidae; genus Loris; species Loris lydekkerianus. The sequence continues at coordinate 66,023 of CAUYPK010080455.1, forward strand.
CCCAATTTATATACCTTTTTTTTTTTTAATTTTTTTTATTTATTAAATCATAGCTGTGTACATTGATATGATCATGGGGCATCATATACTAGCTTCATAAACCATTTGACACATTTTCATCCCAATATTCAACATAGCCTTCCTGGCATTTTCCCAGTCACCGTGGCAT
>CAUYPK010080456.1:0-11055 GCA_963574355.1 Loris lydekkerianus
TAATTCCGCTACTGGGCATATACCCAGAAGACCAAAAATCATATAACAACAAAGATATTTGTACCAGAATATTTATTGCAGCCCTGTTCACAATTGGTAAGTCATGGAAAAAACCCAAGTGCCCATCAATCCACGAATGGACTAATAAATTTTGGTATATGTATACCATGGAATATTATTCAGCATTAAAGAAAAATGGAGACATTACCTCCTTTGTGTTTACATGGATGGAGCTGGAACATATCCTTCTTAGTAAAGTATCCCAAGAATGGAAGAAAAAGTATCCAATGTACTCACCCCTACTATGAAACTAATTTAGGGCTTTCACATGAATACTGTAACCCATTTGCAACCTAGGAATAGGGGGAAGGGGGAAAGGGAGGGGAGGGAGGGGGGAGGTCGGTGGAAGGAGGGGAATTGGTGAGAATACACTTGTGGTGCATCTTACAATGGTATATTTGAAACTTAGTAAATGTGGAATGTAAATGTCTTAACACAATAACTGTTAAATTGCCAGGAAGGCTATGTTAACCAGTGTGATATAAACATGTCAACCAGTCTGTGAAACTAGTGTATGATGCCCCATGATAATATCAATGTACACAGCTATGACTTAATAAAAAAAAAAAAAAAAATTAAAAAAAAAATGAGAAGCTGAAGTAAATGAAGAGGATGGGGCTCCATAGATAAGCAAAGGCAAGGTCACTGAAGGCCCTGTGCATCATGCTAAGAACACATGTTAGAGTAACACAGTGAGATTTGCATTTTAAAACAATCATTCTGGTCATAATATGGAGCACAGTTTATAGAAAATATAAAGCTAGAGAAAAGACCAGTTAAGATATAAGTAAGAGCTGAATTATGGCAGTTGAAGTGAGGATTGATTTAAAAAATTATTTAAAAGGCAGAACTAATGAGAGTTAATGACACATTACATAAGGACTCCCATGGAGATGGAGAAGTATAGTAGACTGACTCTTGGGTTTCTGGCTTGTGTGATGTATTGATAGTGTTACTATTAGCTAGATAAAGGAATATAAAAATGGATCATATGTGGAGGCAGAGTACTCAGATTTGAAGATGTTGAGCTCTAAGTGCCTGTGGATTTTTCCAGTCAAATCTAATTTCAAGAAACTTACCAAGGCAAATAAATATATGAGTAATGAGGACATAGGTGGTAAAGGAGTAGATGAATTCATCCAGAAACCACATAAAGAGAAGAAGCGGGGAAAAAGCCAAACGCAATTGGAAGAGAAGGATAGTACTGCAAAACAGACAAAGAAGTCAGTGGGGAGGAGGAGATTTAACAGTGTTGTATCTCAAAAGCCAAAAGATAAAAGTTCAAGGAAAGGGAAGTGATAAGGAAAAGTAAAAATTACTGAGCAATATGTTGTGTGCTTTCTTCTATGCCATTTTATTTAAGTCTCAAAATAAGCACCTAAAGTGAGTATTTCTCCATACTACAGGTAGGTTAAGTATACCAATTTGACCAAAGTCAACAGTTAACAAGTTGTGAAGTCAGGATATGGATTAAAAACCACCTATCCCCAGGACTTATTAATGCTACCAATAGCATCAAAAAATGAAAGAGAGGTAGATATATGTGTATGTGATACATTATTATCAGTAGGTTTATCAGATACCAATGAAAATAAGGAATTAAAGTCAATGAATGCTGACTTCATCTTCAAAAAGGCTGGTTTATTGGTTTTAGTGAAAGAAGATACTAGGGATAAGGGATGGTTTTTCACCAAAATGAGAGGAACTTGGTTGTGCAGATGATAAAGAACCAAAAGTAAGGAAGAAGTTGTAGAATAAGAATAATTAAATAAGCCAGGTCTTTAAAAAGATGTGATAAGACCAGGTGCTGTGGCTCATGCCTATAATCCTAGCACTCTGCAAGACTGAGGTGGGTGGATTACTTGAGCTCAGGAAGTATAGACCACCAGCCTGAGCAAGAGCAAGAGCAACACCCCATCTCTACTAAAAATAGAAAAACTAGCCAAGCATTGTGGCAGGTGCCTGTAGTCCCAGCTGAGGCAAGAGGATTGCTTGAACCAAAGAGTTTGAGGTTACTGTGATCTATAACACCCCAGGTGGACCAGCCCCAACTATGCTTTGACTTCCCTCCCAATGGTTTGGTGGGAAAAAGAGGATGAAGGGAAAATAAAAAGACAAGAGACTACAGAAAGTTTAAGAAGTAACTGGGCCAGGAGACAGCATGCAGCATCTTGCTCCAGGCTAGCTCTGTTTTTATTTCATCCATCATTGTTTTAATCATAAATCCCACAAGGGAAAGGCAAACAGTTATGTTATGGTTCTTTCTGTGCTTACATTTTTCTAACTAAACTGTTTCTTTAACTACATTAATTGGATGGATTTACTTTTTACTTTTATTGCTCTCAGGTATTTGTGATCTTTAATACAAACAGGACATGGAACCATGAAAAAAGTCCAAGAGCAGGATGTCAGAGAAGACCCCAATTAGGCCATGCACACAAATCACGGGAGTGGCAATTAATACTCAAGAAGCTTTTTGCTCAGACAGATAGACAGAAGCTTCTGGTCATACCAATGTGACAGAAGAAAAGAGATATTTTATCTCCTTATCTGGTCCGGAGAAAATTTTGCCATCTTTAACAAAGTGTAAACATTCTGCCTACCCTAACTTCACAAAAGTACTCACTCTCCCAGAGTGAGTGGCCCCACCCACCTGGGCGAGTCTTAGAGACATCTGCATGGAGTGCAGCACCGCATTTTGCACTGGGTTTAGGGTTTCTCATATCAACTTCTTTCTTATTTCTGTTTTCCTTTGCCCACTCTCTGCAATCATTTTCTTAATTCAATTCCAAACCTACTTATAACTAATACTTGAATATTGGTTTTAAGCTTATTGAATCATTATTACTAGCAATGCAAATACATCAAGATATGACTCTTTCCTTAAGTACTCCCACATGCACCCACAAGAGTAAGACTATTTTAAAAAAATTGGATAAGTTGGAGTTTCGGATGCAAGGTCAAAATTTACTTTCCTGTGATTTCTAGTTTCAAGGGAAGTCACCAGAGCTATAATTCCAAATTGTGTTTTTCTCTAAGTCAATTAGAGATACACCACTAAAAAAGAAGTCTCAAGGGCAAATGTTTTAGAGAATTGCTGGGCAAAATAAAAATCCTCTAACTAAAGAACTTTATGGAGAATTAACATACTAATGTGCACCATGAACAACCACAATAACAAAAGAAAATAGTATTTCCCAAGTATACTTAATCACAGAAACTCTTTACTTCCCTAAAATGTTTATTGTTCTATGATACACAATTTAGAAATGCTACACTGAAATACATGTATATGTTTTCTGATTTTTAATGGCGATCTCATTATCTGGTATAGCAAAGCAGATAAAAAAGCAAAAAAAAAAAAAAAAAAAAAAAACATTCTTTTTCTAATTTACAAAAAAATTATTTTGTTTTAGTTTTGTATAGTGCCATCAACTTATGGGACATCGAAACACATTTAAAAAACCAAAAAAAAAAAAAAAAAAAAAAAACCTTCTTGTGCTAATTTCCAAATAAATTCTTTCTTCTGAGGGTCAAAACTATCTCAGCATAATATACATAATTACTGTTCTGATGCATTAAGTTCCTCTGAGAGGCAGACAGCAAGACAGGTTACATATGCAAAGAATCTATAAAGGGAAATGCCTGTGAGGGAAAAAAGGGAAGGAAGCCAGAGTAGAAGGGCAGAACCATCAGATTGTGATCAGGATCTGACTCCAATGATGCGGAGAGAAGAAGGAAAGGTTGGTATGAAGAGTCTCAAACTACAGATTTAAGGAAGCTCAAACCAGGGGACCCAACGTCACCCCTTAGAGAAATCCCACAGGAAGATCAGTCTTATTATCCTGACCAGCTCGGTCATGGGGAGAGAGTAGCCTGTGAGAAGTATGCCCTCCATGCCAGTGTAGTAGTGGGTCATAGAAGATTTGAGTCTTGTGTTTTTAAGGCTTCTACAGCCTACCCTACATTGCACAGCTCTTTCATCATTCTCATGGGTCTCTCTTCTAGAGGAGAAACTTTGAAAGGGAATTTAGTGGAATAAACTACAGGTACTACTACTATAGCTAACCTCAGGGCCACAGCTCTTTCACCATTTATCCTAAATCCTCTTCATTCATAGATATCACCTTGGCGGGTTGTGGTGCTTTCCCGGTGCTATGACCCAAACCTGTGTTCTTAGTGGTCTGGATCCTTGGTAGTCATGGTCTTTTCAGTCTAGGGTTGCTGCATGTGTTTGTTCATGGTTATGATGGAACAGGATGTACCACAAGGAATCCATGAGAATCACCTGGGTTCTGCATATATGTGAAAGACGTCTACTTCCTCCTGCTGACCAGCACCAATTACTCCTTCCAGAGCAGTGCCTTCTCTTCTCCTCTTCTGATTTGCGGATGCCGAGTGTCTTAAATGTCCTGGCAGCAGCAATAGCTTAATGTTCAATTGAGTCCTTGTTGTATCTGTTAGCAAAAGTGATTGCTTCAAGAAACAGGGCCTCCAACTTTGCAGTGTGAAGCTTGTGAAGACACAAAGCACAAATTCTCCAGTAATCATTGTGAGTGATTGTAAGTGGGTCACTCCTGCTTCTACCCCCCTTTCTCCTGGACCCGTGTAGTCTTCCTGTTGAGGACAGGGTATCATACAGGGGTCTTTAATGGCATTACATCCTTTCAGAGTGTTGCCTCTGAGCTGGCACTACAACTTTGCCTTTTGAAGGTCATGCCAGCATGCATTGAGGACATTTGTTTCTGAATGTTGTGCCCATCATAATCAGGGGCTCACTTGTTTTCCTTCTTTACTGAGTGGGTCCCCTAGTTAGATATTATGTTTTATGGGATTCCATGCCTGTAGATCAGGCACTCTATGAGCCCCCAAATAGTCATACTGGCTGAGGAAAAAGTAAAAGGCAAATCACACTCAGAATTGGATGTAAGAGTCTCAATGCAGTCAATTTGAAACAGTAACTATTTGGTCTCTTTAAAGAAAAGCACCATATGGGGGAAGAGGGTACTCTGCTTGGTCTGACTTTCTGACAGTTGAATGTTTAGAGATCAACCTTGGTAAATGGAAATTCATACTATTAGGCACAGGAAAAACCACTATCAATGTCATCATGGCGGTGTAAATTTTAGAATAGAATCATAAGTAAAATGTCCCATCAGGGAACAAGTCACAAAATTATTTTAGCTATACTTTTGTCACACAAACTATCTTTGAAACTTATCCTTATATGATTCCAAAGAAAAAATTAATAGCAAATATAAATATCAGTAAGTATTCTTATTATAATTTTAACTTCTCAACCTTATACCTGTTTAGTGAATAGCCTACGATGCAAGGCTTTCCAAATTTATTCATTAAATGATCCAGCAATTTTGCAATCCAAGTGTGCTGCATTACTCCACACTTCACATAATTCTTTTTTTTTTTCATAAAAGCAACTCATTCAATGTATAATTCAAATTGCATAACTATTTCCTCAATGTTGAAAAGGATTTTTATTCAGATAATAATTTATTTCTTAGAAGGTAGCATCCTGATCTCTTAAGTTCTCCCACCATTCAAAACCAAACATTGGCCTTGTAGTTGAAGGGCACCAAATGAGGTAAGGACAATACAATGAATTGTTACAGTCATTTAGGAGGGTAGTCTGGAAACAACTATTAAAATTAGTGTGTATCTGTAGTCCCAGCTATTAAAGGAGGAAGTGGCAGGAGGGTTACTTGAACCCAGGAGTTCAAGGCCATCTTGGGCAACATAGTGAGAAGCTGTCTCAAAAAGTAAATAAATAAACACACACACACACACACACACACACACACACCCTTTGACTTCATCAACTACTCCACATAAAAATGAAACCATTAGCACATAAGCAAAAATGTTCTTCTATGAGAACATTTACTATAGGACTGTATGTGATGGCAAATAATAATAGCAATAACTAGAAGAAAATTAAATGCAATCTTAGAGGAATGGCTGAGTAAATTGTAGTACATCTATAACCTAGAATGACAACTATTAAGATAATTATGTAAATAAACTATCTTTGTACGTCTATAGTACATCTATAACGTGGAATGACAACTATTAAGATAATTATGTAAATAAACTATCTTTGTACATCTATAGTACATCTATAACCTAGAATGACAGCTATTAAGATAAATATGTAAATAAACTTACACAAGATTTTGGTAGGAGGAAAAAAGACAACAATAACACCAAAAAAACCAACACATATAACTCATTTATTTGTATGTCCATACACATATTTGATTCTATGTTCATAGAGAAAATACATAAAGGAACACACTATGCCATTAACAACAGTTACTTTGGAGGGGAATAGATTATGGGCAAACAGGGCATGAAGGAAACCTGAAGAAAGGAACTACCAAAAACTGAGGGGGGGAATACTGACAAAAAAAAAAAAAAAAAATAGCTTATATACTATAATCAACTTAGAAAACATCATTAAAGCATAATAAGGAATTCAAATAAAATAAAATGGCTACAATAGAGTAGTGAATCATTTCTAGTGTACTAGAAATTGCCAAGGAAGTCATCTCTCATCATTTGAATATTGCTTTTTCACACTGACCAAAGGAAGCAGTAGCAAAGAGGGAAAAAAGAATGTTAGGTCGGGTGGGGGGTTTCAGGATGGACTGGAGAAATGTAGGACAACTAGAAGTCTAACCTGGGAACAGCTAGTGAGGGCTCTCTGAAGAAAGGGGTCTCCTTAGACAAAGTTAACCACAGCTCAGCTTCACCTTCAATACTCATAAGGATTCCATATGATTTGTAGTTCTAACCAGAGCAATTTATTTTAGTAAAAAATTATTATATATTATATATTATATTATATATAATTATATATTATATATTATATTATATATAATTACTGTGGAACAACAGATGTATTCTGGGACTTCTCTGATTAAGTCCAGATATGTATTCACCCTACTTGTTGGATGACAGAGACAGGGTGGATGGAGACACTGAAAACTACAAAGAAATAGTGACCACAACTTGCCCTTTGAGACTTGCAATATGGACAATGGAAAGAATAAGAAATCCTAAAACACAGAGCTAGATGTGATATAACTTAAACTTATGAGAGAAGCACAAATATTGCAATGATGATCCAGTGGCGCTAATTGGGAAGGCCTAGGAGAGACTAATATATCCTTCACCAAATAAAGTGAACCACTGTGGAGAATGTTTTATTTTTTTCTCAGAAAGGGTAGAACAAATGTTCATTTTTAGTTTTTGCTTTGCTACAACTGGTGCTGCTCCTATTACAAATTTCATCAGTAAGAGAAGAATAAAGTATAAATCAAACTAAACCTGCAGTGTCCCGGCTACAAAGCTTAATAAGCAACATAGCAATGAACTAGACTTTTATATTTGTAATTACAATAAAAAATATAAAGAACCCATTGTATTCTCTGGAGTTTCTACATGAAACCAGAAGCATTTTTCCCTTCGATCTTTATTTTGTACATGAAATGCTTAGGGTTAATTTCTGGATGAGAAAATCAAAACTTGTTTTATAAAAGGTCTGCGTCAGTGCTTTTCAAACTTTGATATGCATACAAATCACTTAAGAATCATATTAAAATCCGTATTTTATACACCACATCTGAGGAAAGGAATATGTTCAAAAGAGCCATAGAACGCCACTCTGAAATGCAAGGTATTTTTGTTTGTTTTGCTTTGTTTTTGTAAGACAAGAGTCTCACTATGTCGCCCTCGGTAGAGTGCTGTGATGTCACAGCTCATAGCAACCTCAAACTTTGGGGCTTAAGTGACTCTCTTGCTTCAGCCTCCCAAGTAGCTAGGACTATAGGCACCCGCCACAACGTGGCTACTTTTTGTTGCAGTTGTCATTGTTGATTAGTAGGCCTGGGCCAGGTTCAAACCAGCCAGCCCCAGTGTATGTGACTGGAGCCATAACCACTGTGCTACAGGCACTGGGCCAAATGCAAAACTTTATATTGTACTTTGAATGCCCTTAGCTTGATAACCCATTTTCTGGAATCACAACTCAAATCACAAGAAAGATAGATAAAACTAAAACTTCTCCAGTAGTGTTCCACTAATCACTTGAGGGGCTTTGTAATAGGTAGATGATGCTTCAAGAGGTATTAGGGATATTCAGGATGTGTTAGTCTAAAAAGTTCACCAAGTGTTTCTAATGACAGGCCAGGTTTGGAAACCACTGCCCAAAAGTGTAATTGAAACAAATATGCTAACACCGGAATACACATAAAAGCTAGATGGCAACTTGTCTCTGTTTACTGTAGGAAAAAAGCATTCAGTTACTAACCTTCAGTGCTATGTATGAGCATGGATCACCACGAAACAATTTAAGGAGGTCCTTAAACACTATATGTGGAGGAAATAACATTATTTTCCAAGTAGAGTGTGAACAATGTGCCTGGGAATATAGTTCCTTTAAATGCACTTGAGTCCACAGAGGAGCTGTTGTAATATTCCCTAAAGTGAATGATGTGGTTTCCAATTCAATTATTTTCATTTTTTCCCCAAAGCTTTATAAGAATCAAGACTGCCAAGTATAAAATGTTTCAGCATGTGTCATTCTAAGCTTAGTGGGAAAACAAATTTATAAATTATCATTTTCAAACCAACGGTTTTTAATCACTTTCTCAGTTTCTCTTGACAAGTGGCTATTCTTCAGAGCTTGTGATTTAAATCAATTTTATATATTAAAATGACTAATAAGCCAAATTAACTTGTATTTGATCACTGAGTATATTAATATTAATATGTTATTTTTGAATGAAAACATCCAACAATTTTGAATACCTACAATATAGGTAAATATTTTATGTTAAATATTTTATGGTAAAAATATTATGCTTACATTAATTATCAAATGTAGAATGATGAAAAATACTATGAATGACTAATAGTAGAACCATTGAGGTTTGGAGAATTTGAGCATTTGGCCTCTGTCAAATATGCATCCTTACTTTAATGTATATTTTAACTTCTAAGAATAGATTTGATGCTCAATAACTTATAACACTAACAAAGGAAAATTATAGTGAAGGATCACAGAAAGAGAATCTGTGGGAGCTAAAGAGAGGCACCTAGAAAGCTGAGGTAGCACTATTAACCAGGTAGCAACTATTAGTACAGGAAAGAGAAGGATAGCTGATTATAGGACAGTCCTACTGAAACAAGATAGTCTGTGAAAGTCAGAGGGAACCTACCCACAAGAAAGCATCATATAATAAAGAAACTCCTTTTCACACAGAAACAACAAAAAAATCCTTTAAAAGAATAAGTGAAATGGAAAAGATTGAAAGTATCAGAGAAAAAAAATGATATAAATAAAAGTAAATTAAAGAAGATAATTGTATTCACTCCCAAAGACGATTGAATCAGTTTTCTAGAGATACTGTGACAACATACTACAACAGGGTTTTTCTTTAAACAACAGAAACTTACCATCTCACAGCTCTGGAGGCTGGAGTCTAAAACCAAACCGTCAGCAGGACCATGCTCCAGGGGAAGCAATACTTCCTGGCTTCTTCCTAGCTTCTGGTGGTTTGCTGGCAATTTTTGGTGCTCTTTGACTTGGGGCTGCAAAACTCCAGTCCCTACTGATGTTGTTGCATGGCATTGTGTGTTTCTGTCTTTATATGGCCATCTTCTTATAAGGACCCCAGTCAGATTGGATTAGAGGCTCACCCTACTTCAGCATGACCTCATCTTGACTAATTATATTGGCAATGACTCTATTTCCGAATAAGACCATATTCCAAGGTATTTGAGGGTTAGGACTTCAGGATATCTTTTATGAGACATGTACAATTCAATCCATAATAATTATTTATACATATAAATATGTGATCATATATATAATATATATTTTCCCCAAAGTATATATAATTTTCTATATAAATATAGCATTCTTCCCCTGAAGAAGAAAATCAAAACAATTAAATATAACAAATATTTTAAAATTATAATTCAAAATTCAAGAAACTTTCAAGAAATTAAAACTTGAGAAATAAAAATGACCTGCATATACATTGCAAATAGGTATTGCATACCTGGGGAAATGACAAGAATGTTAATTCTGAAGCACATACTGATAAAATTATTAAACTTTATAAAGAAAAAGAATGCTTTGGGTGTCTAAGCAAAAAAATAATTACTTACAAAGAAGAAAATTAGGTTGTCATAATCCTTTGTACATAACATTAAATTTCAGAAGACAGTCAAGCAGTATCTCCAGAGTACTCATGGTAATGATGTGAACATGAATTTTCATCCATTTCAGCTAACCTTTAGTGCCAAAACAATTTGTAAAATGTAGGACTTAGAAAGATTATGCCTATGAGCCTTTTCTGAAGACTATACTAGAGAAAAATATTCATTGAACCAATAAATTATTTGGAAAATCTTCAAAAAAAGGACTAATGATAAGCAGTGAATTTATTTAATTCTAGATATAAGACAAAAACAAATTTAAAGATTGGTGGTTTAAAAACATGTCCACCTTGCACTGCTGGTGGGAGTGCAAGCTAATACATCCCTTTTGGAAAGAAACATGAAGAATACTCAGGGATCTAAAAGTAGACCTGCCATTTGATCCTGCAATTCCTCTACTATGTATGTATCCAAAAGACCAAAAATCACTTTATAACAAAGATATTTGCACCAAATTGTTCATTGCAGCTCAATTCATAATAGCCAAGTCATGGAAGAAGCCCAAGTGTCCATTGACCCATGAATGGATTAATAAATTATGGTATATGTATACCATGGAATATTATCCAGCCTTAAAAAAAAAAAAGTAATGGATACTTCACCTCTTTCACATTTACATGGATGGAGCTGGAACATATCCTACTTAGTAAAGTATCTCAAGAATGGAAGAAAAAATATCCAATGTACTCAGTACTATTATGAAACCAATTTACAATCACTCACACTTTTATATGAAGAATAGATCACAAC
>CAUYPK010080457.1:0-16056 GCA_963574355.1 Loris lydekkerianus
TTATTAATTTATTACAATAAACTAATAAATTAGCATTAAGGTGACAATTTATCACCTACATATTCGAAATATTTTTGTTGTATTTTATACAGCTCATCCAAGCATTTTGTAACTCTTGAGAATTTCCCTCATTTAAATTGCTGCTTTCTGCTTCCTACTGTCCTTCAGGGACTCTTCTTATCCTTCTTGCTCCCCTCCCCTCCACACAGGGGGTTCCCTGGGTTTCACTTCAACTTTTTTCCCTTCTTATCCATGTCCACATCTTCAACTAGGCTGGTGCTTCTCAAATTAGAACATCTAGACAAGACCTTGCTCCTGGCCAGATATCCTACCGCTTTATAAAGGTTCCCACCTGGATGTCCCAGAGTTGCCTACTCTTGTATGCTGAGTTCAGACCTGATTTTATTATTGTTCCCTCTGACTAACTTTCTTGTTATTGTCTTACAGACTGAATTTTTCAAATCACAATTCATAGGACAAATACTGTGATTTATAAAGTTGGTAGAGGGGCAAATGAACTTAGGTTTGTAACATCTGAGGGCTTGTTCTGTCCGGCTGAACACTATCAGTGTCTCGTAGTGGAGTCAGAGTTTAGCCTCAGAATCCAGGCTATCCAGGCACAAAGCCACCTCCCCTCCCCTGGGGAAACTGAGCTTTCAGAGTCAAATAGCAGTGCAGCCAATGTGAGAGTCAGTGGACAACGGTGGGAATTCTCTTCCTCAGTATTTGATGCAGCCTACGGGCCTCTTTGACCATTACATGGGGCTCTGGGTTAAGAACCGGGAAGCACTGAGGATCTTGAGGGTTTTCCCTTTCTCTGCCTGCAGATTATCTAGCACATTGCTGCCATATGGCGGACTTTTAATTACTTGTTCTGTTGAAATAAATTAATACTAATTCTCACTGTCACTTGGGAAAGGTAATCTGCAGTAGAGTAAAAAAAAAAAAAAATAGTTTTCATGGTGAAATGTGATTGACTCTAATGTATTCATAAATAGAAAAATAGATCCAAAACACTTTACAAGTCAGGAGGAAACATGGTTTGGGGTCTATTTCTATGTATTTGTGTACAGCTATTGCTGTATCTATAATTTAGGCTTGAATATATTGATCTGTGATGAGTATATGAATTCAGATGTGCATGTAAATGTAAGATATTCTGTCTCAAAAACAGGAAGAGACTAGCCAACAGTAAGACAGTTTTCCCCCACAGTGCCACATTGAATAGCATATTAGATCATCTGAACGATTTCCACAATTTAGCAATTTATTTCTCACTTTTGCTTCTGGTTCATAGCTCAAATTTTTGTTATAGATCATTCATACTCAGTTGATCTGCCACCAGGTTTTAATGGATAAAGCAAGGTGTTCTTGAGACAGGAACACGAACATCCATAAATCTAAAACCCTGAGGTATTGAGATGTTAGGTACTAGGAATACTTGTCCTTACTAGGGTTGGAGCAAAGGAATTTGACCTGTTTTTGTATTGCTCACTTTAGCCTTTTCTTCTTAATACCAAATATACATTTTTTAAAAAAATTATTTTTAATTATTATGGGTACATACTATCTCCATATCTTTATAGGGTACATGTGATGTTTTGATACAGGCATACAATCTGAATTAATCAAATCAGAATAATTGGGGTATCCATCACCTCAGGCATTTATTTAACACTTCTTTGTTTAGGAACATTCCAATTTCACTCTTTTAGTTATTTTAAAGTATACAGTCTGAACTAAAAATAGAACTACCATATGGTCCAACAATCCCATTACTGGTTATATATCCAAAGGAAGGGAATTTAGTACATTAAAAGAATATCTGTATTCCAGTGTTTATTGCAGCACTATTCACAACAGTCTAGATATGGAATCAAACTAAGTGTCAGCCAATGGATGAGTGGATAAAGAGATTGTGGTACATACACACAATGAAATACTATATAACTATAAAAAGAATGAAATCCTGCCATTTGCAACAACTGGTAATGGATGGAACTGGAGAACATTATATTAAGTGAAGTAAGCCAAGCATAGAAAGACAAATCTCTCCCACTCGTATGTGGGAGCTAAATATTAAAAAACATTGATCTCATGGAGACGCAGAGTAGAATAACAGTTACTAGAGATTGGCAAGTGTAGTAGGGAGGTGAAGATAAAGTAAGGGCGACTGATGGGTGCAAAAATATAGTTATACAAAATGAATAATATTTGATAGCACAATGAAATGACCATTATCAACAATAAGTTAGGGTATACTTTAAAATAAAATAAAATAATAATTATAATAGTTATTATTTTATTTTTGAAAATAATAATAATAGTTATTATTATTATTACAGGTGCAGCTATGCTCTTAATTACTTACTATATCCTGGGCACTGTACTAAATGTTTTGCGTAGATGATTTAATTTATGTTCAGTGTAACTATATCACATAAGTTCACTGTGAAAGGGTTCCCTTCTCTCTGCACCCGTGCCACCATCTGCAGCTTGGAGACTTTATGATGTGGGCTGCTCTTGGTGTGGTTAGGTGATATCCCAAGGTGGTTTTGATTTTCATTTCCCTGATGATGAGGGACAATGACCATTTTTTCATGTGTCTGTTCGCCATTCGTCTATCTTCCTGGGAGAAGGTTCTGTTCATGTCTCTTGCTCACTGATAAATGGGGTTGTTTGAACAGAATAGAGAATCTAGAGATGAAACCAGCTGCATATTGCCGTATTTCTTATTGATTAGTTTAGTTCTCTATAGATTCTGGTTATTAGGCCTTCATCACCTTCATAACATGTGAATGTCTCCCATTCTGAAGGCTGTCTGTTTGCTTTAGTTGCTGTGCCCTTATCTGTGTAGAAGCTTTTTAGCTTGATCAGGTCCCATTTATTTATTTTTGGTGTTGCTGCAATTGCCAAGGGGTACGTCTTCATAAAATCTTTCCCCAGACCAAATCATCAAGAGTATTTCTCACACTTTCTTCTAGAGCTTTTATCGGTTTGTGTCTTAGATTTAAATCTTTCATCCAGTATGAGTCAAAAAAATATTTTTTTTTTTTGCAGTTTTTGGCTGACGCTGGGTTTGAACCCACCACCTTTGGCATATGGGGCCGGTGCCCTACTCCTTTGAGCCACAGGCGCCGCCCAATATGAGTCAATTTTTATAAGTGGTAAGAGGCATGGGTCCAGTTTCAGTCCTTTTCACATATGGCTAACCAATTCTCCCGGAACCATTTGTTAAATAGGGATTCTTTTCCCTAGTGTATGCCTTTGTTTGGTTTATTGAAGTTTATGGTTTATGGCAATATGCAGCTGGTTTCATCTCTAGATTCTCTTTTCTGTTCCATAGATCTATGCCTCTATTTTTGTTATAGACCTATAGTATAACCTAGAGTCAAAATACAATTTTTACATAAACGAGGTGCCTTTATGCACAACATGAAGGACTCTTACAAAGTTGGTGCTGAATAAAAGGAGCAGGTCATGGACAGTAACACTGATGGGATTTGCTAATAGATTGGATTTAAAAGTACTAAACAATGAAGAGATAAAAGGGAACATTTAAAGCCTACATTACGTCATATCTAAAATGGACTGTAATGTAGTTATTTTAATGCTACAATCCTCGTTTATTATAATACTTCAATTTCTGTCGTGTGTTACCATTAACTAAGAATTACTTTGTTTCAAAACAAGTTCTACAATAGTGATTCCGAAATCATGGACCAGTAGCAACATTGCCTGGGAACTTGCCCAAAATATATAGAATCAAAGGCTCCAAATCAGATCTAAAGAAGCAGAATCAGATGCTTAACAAAAATCCTGTGGGGTTATTATACACATTAAAGTTTGAGAAGCACTAAGCTGGGAAATTTATTTTTAAGAAGCGCCCAGGTCCTCTAAATATTAAACCAGGCTTAGAGACAACTGGCCTATGCTATCTTTCTTTCAGGAGGTCCAAATATTTGACACATTCTTTTTTTTTTTCTTTTAGAGACAGAGTCTCACTATGTCGCCCTTGGTAAAGTGCTATGGCATCACGGCTCACAGCAAACTCCAACTCCTGAGCTTAGGTGATCCTCTTGCCTCAGCCTCCCGAGTAGCTGGGACCACAGGCCCCCGCCACAACACCGGCTATTTTTTGTTGCAATTTGGCTGGGGCTGGGTTCGAGCCTATCACCTTCAGTATATGGGGCCAGCACCCTACCCGCTGAGCCACAGATGCCGCCCGACACATTCTTTTAATCTTAATCTTCAAAACTTTCTTTTCCCATTTGTTTCCCCTGCAGAAAATATGGCGGCCATATCTACATGCACACAAAAAAACTTGTAAATTTGAGATGGTCAGATAGAGCACCATTAGGTTCTGTGGTCAACTCTTGCAAGTCAGTTCTCATGGTCTTTGTGGAAGGAATACTCTAAATTGGGGAACTATACCTGAATACAAGAGTTCAAAAGCATTGTTATGAGCTTCTTTGCCAGCAAACCCATATGTCGAACCCCCAAACTGTTACAAATTTGTTAGGTTGCCTCTTGATTCTGTGTTTCTAGGATATATTTTACTGATAAAATATTTTGGGAAGCAATAATGATCCTGTAAAATGTGCAAACTCTATAAAGGGCTAAAGATCCACCTTGGTAGGCAAGGGAAAGTTTTCATTATTGCTCATTCAGGTTAAGTAAGATTTTTGATTGACAAATGCCTTGAGATTGAACTAAATAAAAGAGAAACAGCTAATGAGTATCCTTCTGTTTGAGTTTGTTTGTTTTGTTTCAGATCAGTCCTGAACCAGACTTCCGATATTCTAATGCATCAGTCATCGTGTTGGCAAATCATTAATTAATTGAACTTGGGCAACTCCTTATTGCTAATTATTTTTCTGCCTAAAGAAGAGACCCATTATTTTCTCATCACGCCCAGGGCTGCATGTTGGAGAACATCTCATTTAACCAATTTTCAGCTATTAGCCAGAACTGATTTGCTAAAATGATGAAGCTAATGACATGGTGGGGTTGATGACTTACTGCCCATAGGAGAAAGCACTTGCTTGATAATGAGGAGATGGATATCCAAGCTCTGAGCTTTCCCTGTGCCAAATTAATATTACATTATTGAGTGAATCACACCTCAGAAAAGAGATACAGAATGGCAACTTGTAGCGAAATGCGAAAACCAACATTAGGTGATTAAAAAAATTGCTCCATTCTTATTTTTGCTTTTATGATTGTCTAACCAACTCTAAGTACCGGCCTGTTACTCCAGTCTCCGAAGTGTTATTAAGCACATTTATTAAGGGTCTGCCTAGTTTCTCTCACCTCTCACTACCATTTCATTTCCCAGTTTCAAAAAACTGCTATAATCAGGCTTATGCATCCTCATTGTTTTTGACAAAGGAGAGGAATGCCAGATTTACAGTTTAATTTAATTTAATTAATTTATTTATTTTTCAGTTTTTGGCCAGAGCTGGGTTTGAACCCACCACCTCCGGTATATGGGGCCGGCACCCTACTCCTTGAGCCAGAGGCGTCACCCCCCAGATTTATAGTTTTAAAAGGAAGACATGAAACTTTTTGAGGTCATGAGTTTATGGACCCAGCTCAAGACAGAAGAATATAAGAAGAGCTCAAAAAAAAAAAGAAAAAAGAAAAAGAAAAAGAAAAGAAAAGAAAAGAAAAAAGCATGTTTATGAATTGAGCTATGCCTTGGCTGCACAAAAAGCCCCTTCCTCCTTCACTGTTTATAGGAAATGAAGTGGGTGAATGAGTGATAAGTGATTTATCGCTTGGTAATTAATAATGTAATTGCCATAAAATGATCTTATTCTCTGTCACCTCAGAGAGTACAATAGATAGGAAACAATTGATACTTGTCTAATGCATGAGGGAAATTGTGGCCATAACCTTCCGATGTATTTTTATTGCATTATTCCTTACTATTCCATTGAAAGAGTTTGAAAGACAGCAACATGGACGGAACTGGCAACCTAAAAATTGAGATAATCCTTAAATGAAATCGCTCAGAAATAGAATGTCAAATACTCAATATTCTTATTTGTAAGCTGGAGTTAAATGATGAGTGCATGTGGACGTGGTGGAGAAACAGACGCTGGAGACTCCCAAGAGCAGGAGGGTGAGAAGAGGGTGTGGGATGAGAAATCACCTAACTCAGTGGTTCTCAACCTTCCTAATGCCGCGACCCTTTACTACAGTTCTTCATGTGTGGTGACCCCCAACCATAAAATTATGTTCATTGCTACTTCATAACTGTAATTTTGTTTCTGTTATGAATCCTCATGTAAATATCTGATGTGCAGGATGTATTTTCATTGTTACAAAGGGGTCGTGACCCACAGGTTGAGAACCGCTGTGCTAGGGTTAAAGATGAGCAGAGTTGTAGACTGACTAGTGAAAGTGACGGCTATGGTTAGGGACTGGCTAGGGTCAGGGGTGTCTAGGGTTAGAGATAGCTGGAATTGGTGAGAATGTGTGTTAAGGGAGCCCAGTTTTGTTTTGTTTTTTTAAGGGAGCCCAGTTTTATGGAGGGCTAGGAATGATAACAACAGAGAATTGCGATGTACTGTCAGCATGTGTTTTACTCTGTGGAAGCAGCATCATTTGAAGCATTTAAATATATAGAACCTAATACTAAAGTATAAATTTTATGATACAAAATGAGTATATATTGGCTTTTTTAAGAATCTTCTCTTTTCCTCCTACATAAATTTTGTTATTCCACAGCAAGGCCAAAAAATGCATTGCTTTGCTTTCCAAAATGTATTGACAGAAGTATCTTATTTTATTTGTAAAATGTGTTGAAATACACAGTTCAAAAGAGTATGGTGAGCAAATAAAAAAATGACCAGATGGGCTGTAACCTAAGACTCTAGTGTCAAACTCCAGGGTCACCCCCTTTGCAGGGGTTAAATCCTGGTTCCTCCACCCACTAATTGTGTGACCTAATGCAAATCAATTCATTTGGGCTTCAGCTGCATCATTCAACTGGGCTCAGGGCATACATCTCAGGATGTTCTTATGAAAGGTTATATTAAATAATACTCAGACAAGTATTTCCAAGCTAATCGTCCACATAGGAAATAACATGCTTTTGTTAACTAAACGAGATAGAAAAATAATGGTTAAAATTTATGCTTACCAAATTCTAGACATTTTTCTGTGTATAAACAGACACAGTTTATATAATCACCTTTTCAAATGAGTAGGCTTATTTCCAAATAAGATTTTGTTCCCTATATATTTTGTTAAGTTTATTTGTAACAGTTTTTAGACACAGTAATTTAAACATAATTTAATTTTCTGAAATTTTATTTTTTATTGCAAGGATTTCACTAAAGAACATTTTAAATGCATATGTAAAGAATACCATAATTATGGGGAAATGGGCAAGGAAGGGGAAGGGAGGGGGGAGGTTTGGGTGGAGGGAGGGTAATGGTGGGACCACATCTATGGTGCATCTTAGAATGGGTACAGGTGATTGCACTAATGTACACAGCTATGATTTAATGATTAAAAAAAAGGAATACCATAATTATGTAATAAAGTTAAAATTTTCAGTAACGTCTTACACATACAGTACTTGATTATATTTATTCCAATTTACTTTTATGCTGCGTGTGTACATGGTCCACTAAAAACTATATTTTCTAGCTGATTATTAATATAGTATGGGAAGCCAATGAATTTTTAATATTGTTCTTCTATCCTCTAGTCTCTTAATGCTTTTTATTTTATGAATTTTCTTACTATGCACGTAGGTCCTTGGCATTTTGTTGAAGAGAATATCTTTGTATTTTGAATTTTTTTCTTCTAATTGAACAAGATTGCTTTGAGTATTTTAGCATTAAGTTGATCTTTGTCCTAGGGTTTTGGTAGATGTTCTTTATTAAGTTGAAAAATTTTCTTAGATTATTAATTTGATAAGATTTTTATTTCCTTCTTTTTTAATTTTCTTCTAAATAAAATGTTGCATGTATAATTTTATCATTTTTATATATGTTTATATATGTATTTCTTTTTTTTTTTTTTTTACCCTAGATAGAGTGCTGTGGCAACACAGCTTACAGTAAACTCAAACTTTTGAGCTTAAGCTATTCTCTTGCCTCAGCCTCCCAAGTAGCTGGGACTATAGGCGCCTGCCACAGTGCCCGGGTATTTTTCTGTTGCGGTTGTCATTATTGCTTAGCTGGCCCGGGCTGGGTTTGAACCCTCCAGCCTCAGTGTATGTGGCTGATGCCTTAACCACTGTGGTATTTAACCAGTATATGTGGTATATAACCAGTATATGTCATTGAGATATCTGCATCATATTCTCTATTAATCTATTAATGTGATGCATTATGATATTTTTAAAATGTTAATTCCAGCTTGCATTCTGCTCAAAAAGACCACAGTTGATAATCATGTATTACCTTTTATTTTGTATCAGAATTTTTGTATGTCATTACATGAACATCATTAACCTATAATTTTTCTTTTATTACAAATCTTGTTATAATTAGGAATTAAGGATATATACCTGCATCATAAAGTGAGTTGGAGGGTAGTCTTTTTTTTTTTTTAAGGTTTCTATAGGTTTTTCTTTTAAAGTTTGGAATTATATTTCTCTATAACTGGTTTTACCTTAGTTTTGCGGACAGTGCGCATTTCTTTTTGTCTTTTCTATGTAATGAATGGTAAATACATTTTCTCTTCCTATGATTTCCGCAGCAACGTTTTCTTTTCTCTAGCTTATTTTAAGAACAACACCGAAGACAAAATATGTGTTAATTGACACTTTATGTTAATAGTGAGGCTTCCAGTCAATAGGCTATTAGGAGTTATGCTTTAGTATAGATCTTCCACTGAAAAGGGTGTGAACACCCCAATGCCTGCATTGTTCAAGGTTCAACTGAACTGTATTTTAAGTATGTGATTTAATTTCTGCTATCTAGATCATAATATTGCAAGAACCCTTTACTCTTCAGACCTAACCTTCTCACTCTAAGATCATGATGACTCCACATCTAAATTTCTGTTCTTGTCTTTGGGTTCTGTTGTTATCATTATCACTTGTGCCAATTCGTACATTTATTTAATGCAAACTACACATCAGCCACTGTTTTAGGCATTGGCATTTAAAGGTTAAGAAGACATAATCTCTGATCTTAAGGAATTCACCGTCTAAAGCGGTAGATGAATATGTAAGTGCCTTGGATGAGAAATTCTATCTAAATCTTTTCACAATTCTGTCCTCCTGGGTGAGTGGGTCATACCCCATGTGAACTGCTTTTAGGGACAGAATCCTGGTGTGAGAAGTCATTGTGGGGGGCAACTGGTCAGGGCCTCAGGTGGGAAAATAGGGAAAGATCATAGGATGTGATTCATCAGTTTGCAGAGACCCAAGGTCAGGAAGAAAAGGTAGTTATGAGAATCAAAAAACCAAAAGGTCTTGAGTTTTGAAGAGGACAGAAACAGGATTACAGAAGTGGGAGATGGAGTGAAGGACGGAGGAGACGGAACCAGGTCTGAGCTGATGGCATGGTCAGGGCAGGTCAGGCCGGCCCAGTGGGCCATGCTGGGGAGTGAGACTCAGTCCAGCAGGAATTATCAAAGAGACCAAAGTGGCCTTGACACTTCTCTAAAGTGTTACAAAAACTGAAAGGAAGTGACATTCGAATTGCTGCTTAAGGATGACTAGAGGTTTCCCAACACTCAAACGAATAGGATTTATTGCCAGGCGGATAAGGAATGTCAGAAACCACTGTGGGCACAGGAAAGAGACGTGAAATATTCTCTGCAACTAAGGTAGAGTTCACAGGGATGGCGTGGGGGGAGCTGGGCACCAGACAATTTCAAAGACCTTTTTGTACACGACAGCAAAGTCTTTGCATTTGATTTCAAGGAAAACAGGAATCCCAGTGAGGTTTTTGAGCAGGTGTGATCTGAGTTGTTATTTTAGGCAGAGTAGTTTTGCAACTAGCTGGTGTGCGGAGAGTCCTTGGCAGGACAGCTGGGCAGAGGATATCCTGCCTTTGACCAGGCAGGGGACGGTGAGGGACTGGAGCCGACAGTGACAAGAGCAAGGGGGAGAGAAGGCCAGAAAGTAAATATACATTTCTCAGGTTGACGATTTGCCTGACTGAATGCAAGGATTAGGAAGATTTAGGCAAATTATGCAGATCATGACTTCAAAAGATGATAAAAACCAGGGCTGGAAGCAGAAAGCCTCAATTTCAATTCTAGTCCTGCAACCAGTTGGCTGTTTGACACGAGGAAAAACACTTTACCTCTCTGTGTTCATTTATCAAAGGAAGGAGTCAGACGGAAAAAGTTAAAGTTTCTTCTAGTTTGAAAATCCTATTATTCTAAGCCTTCCCCCTTTCATAATAGTTGGTCCTAAAACCAGTGAAACATGAGCCCCCTGCTATTTTTTGTTCTAAAGTATACTATATATATCTTTGGATTTAAGACCCTAAGGGTCTAACATTTATTGAAAATGTTGTAAGGCAAATGCTGAGGCAGGATGACTCGCCTTTGGAATTTGACCTTGATAAAAGCATGCATCATAAAAAGACTCAGAGGGAGCAGATGAGAGGGACTCAGAGATAAGCCAGGAAATACGAATTGGGCAAGATCATTAAAAATTGAAAACAGTTTTTCTCATTTGCTGTATTTGTTAAAAGCTCATGGTTTACAGAAATACTGAACTTCGATTCTTGAACAAAACATATAATGAAATTGATTTTTCCGCTGTTTGGTCATTATATCTTCATTTTTGGAAAGTTCTAGTTCTTTGTAGTAGATAGTTTAGAAAAGTCTTTAAATGTAGCTCCTGTGATCTAGGTTAAGTTCCAAAGTACAGTACAGTAAAAATGGCCACAAACCGCCCTCTTAATGGGAATTATTAGCAATTAAAATAGAAATGTAGCCATTTCTCTTTATCACGTTGCCACAGATCTCCCGATGAATGTTTTATGTTAATGTGCAACCGTTCTTTTGAGCTTGTATTGAGGCAGTCTGAAAATATTACATCCCACATTTCAAATATTTCGTTCCAAGGATACTGAATGATGAAGTGTTCTTGCTTCTCAGCATCTTAAATAATAAATCCCTTTATTCATGAGGCAGTTAATTTTGCCAGGTGATTTTTTTCTGATCTACTGTGATATTTTTCAGAGAAAGAGAAAGCATATAGAGTAAAAGGAATTTGTCCTTTTGCTTTTTATTTTCCTAAGTGGAACATTAAGCCCAAATATGTCACACGGGCTTCTAAAAAAAACAAAATAAAACTGAAAAATTGGATGTTTTATCCATAACCCTTCAGGCGTCAGGTTTTAACATCCTTATCATCAACAGTGGGCTTATGTCGGTAATAGAAGACAAATAGGTAATGACTTCTGGAGAAATAGCAATTTACCTTCATTGTACAGAAGCGCATTTTAAAGCTTCCAGTGCTGAGACAGTCTTCAGGGATGGTGAAGGAGAAAGAGACAAAAATTTGGAGCACATTTCCTGGGGTTTTACAAAAAGACAGAGAAAGTCTATACTTGCTATTCAGAAATACGGGGGCTAGATGATGACCATCATTTTGGTTTGATCTGGAGTATGGTTAAAAATAAGTAAAAAGCCCTGCAATCCCATTATTGGGCATTTATCCAGAAGGGGAAAAAAAATATTTTATCATAAGGATACTTGTACTAGACTGTTTATTGCAGTTCAATTCACAATCGCCAAAATGTAGAAACAGCCTAAATACCTCCCAACCCAGGAATGGATTAACAAGCTGTGGTATATATACACTATGGAATACTATTCAGCCATCAAAAATGGAGACTTTGCAGCATTTGTATTAACCTTGATGGAAGAGGAAGACATTATTCTTAGTAAAGCATCACAAGAATGGAGAAGCATGTATTCTATATATTCAATCTTGATTTGATGACAATTAATGACAATTAAAGGCGTGATGGGGGTGGGAAAAGGGGAGAGCAGAGAGAAAGAGAAGGAGGGGGAGTGGGGTTTCAGTGTGTGACGCATCTTGTACCCTCAGTGAATCCCCAACGATAAAGATTTCAGAAAAAAGAAATAAGTAAAAGGCGTTATGATATGTGGTCTGGAATGCGAATGTTGGCAGTTAACAAAAGTAAGGGAAGTAAGATTATTTTCTTCATTCATTCATTCATTCATTCATATATTCACCCATCTGTCCCTTTGCTCAATGTTTACTGAAACTAGTATTTTCTAGACATTGCTGGGGATACACCTTTGTTTTCAAGGAGCTTGTATTTCAGCAAAGGAAGTAAAATATTAAACAATGAAGCAAGCAAAAGATTTAGCATGTCATCATGGGATCAGTATTATGGGAAAATGCAAAGCTAGAAAATGAGAAGAAGTATGCTGGTAGGGACAGGAAGGCTGTTTTAAACAGAGTGGGGGAGGAGGTCTCCCAGGTAAGGTGATGTTTAAGATATTTAAGAAGCGAAGGAGGCACGAGAGAGCCAGCCATTTGGGAAGAGGGGATACCCAAGGAGCCTCCCAGGTAGAGGAGCTAGCTGGAGCAAAGGCCTGGAGACAGGAACATGCAAACTTGTTCAAGGAAGCAGGTGGGAGCAAAGCTTAGGGGGGCTGTAGGAGAGGTGTCTACAAAGTTGTGTGGGGGACAAGGTGCTGTCTAGAGTATGACGGAGTGCCTTGTAGATTCTTAGCAGAGTGCTAAGTAGAAGAGTAATGTGCTTTGATGTGAATTTCCAAAGAATCACTCTGGCTGCTATGTTGAGAATAGACTGTGGGCAGAGGCAAGGGCCAGGGCCAAGGCAAGGGCAAAGCAGGCACATGGAAATGTGGATAATATTCGCGATGAAAGGCAATGGTGGCCTGAACCTGAGGGAAAGAAATAGAGGCAAAGTGTGGCTGGGTTCTGAGTATGTCCTGAACGAGGGAACACAACAGGATTTACCCATGGATTGGATAAGTGTTACAGCATACAGAGGCGAGTCAGAAAGAAGTAGAATAATTGTGTCTGAGCAACTAGAAAGATGACTTTGCAAGACTGAGAAGGCCGTGGGAGGTGCGAGGGAAAAGGTTTGGAGCTTCTGGACGGGAATATGAAATGTCTTCAAAGTTTAGAGGGAAAACGAACAGAACCTGCCCCCCACCCCCTTCAGATTTTAGTTCTGTATTGTTCAGGATATGTGTGATAAAAATTTATAAAATGGAAGGGAATGATACACACAGAATTAAGGTTGTGGCTTCTCCATTCGGAGCAGAAAAGTCAGAGAGGGTGTGGGGGGAGGGGACACATAGGTGGATGCAATGGAATTGGGGATGTTCCAATTTTTTAGTTGAGTAGAAGGCTCATCAGTTTTCATTTTACTATGTTTCATAATTTACATATTTTTTTGCATTAATCAAGCAATACATGATAAAAAATGTTTAAAAAATAGGATGAGAGTCATTGGAAGTGTGGAGTATGAACAGCTATTTTGAGGGGTGCTCCTATGCGGGGGAGCAGGGATATTGAGTTGAAGTGAGGGCAAGAGAGGGTGTTTTAAAAATCAAATAAAGAAGAGGTTGTATATCTGCTGATGGGAATGATTAGCAGAGAGGGTGTTATGGATGGTGCAGAAGGAAAAGTATGTACTTACTACAGAGATGTAGCAGAGAACGTGCAGGTGAGAGATTGCAGGATGAGGGGGGATAGTTGTTGTCAACCTCTTGCTAAGTGGAAGGAGTTCTTTTCTATTTCAGATGTCATTATTGGTTTTAGAAATTAAGAATACCTTTCCCCATTGTCACCTGTCCTTAGCATCCTTCATTAAATAGAGATTCCTGTTTTTGATGTTCTCAATTTAATTCATGTTTTGCCTATGGTATTGTGTCTGAATTTTGCTTGGAGAAGTTGCCCCTGGGTTGTGGAGACAGTCTCTTAAGTTTCATCATATCAGCTTTATAGTTTTACCTTTCATTTTTAGGCCTTTGATCCTTCTGGCATCTGCCTTTGTAGTATTAGGTAGTGACCCAACTTCAAATTCTGAAAATGATATACCAGTTTTTTGCTAACACAGTCCACTAACTACACTTCCTGCAACAGTTCGTGGAAAAATAATTGTTTGGAAGGTTTCCCCCACCCCCACCCCCAGCATATTGATTTTCTCCAAATTGCCTTTTTCTTCATAATATATTTTGACTTCTGCTCTTTGTATTACAAGTTTTACTCCAATGCCTAGTGACCCCATCTGTGTGTTAACGGGTTTTCAGATTGTCCCAGTAAAAGGCTGGTTGAAATGTTTGTTGCACAGGGGGGAGGTTTGCCTACTTGTAGGTACCCTGTAGGATGCACTGGGTGGGGGAGTTTGTTTCATTATGGAATTCTAAATCTAAGCATCTTAGTCTTTTCATTGAAGGGATCAGATTCCTCCAAGAAGGCTTTTCTAATATCTTCTCTGAAAGATATCCATCCAAGTCCTTGCTTTTAGAAAAGGGTAAGAAAAACCCTGGGAGAGGAGACAGCATTAATGAAGACTTTCAACGTGGAATATGCAAATTGTTTACATAAACTCCCTGTGCTCATTGGCACACTCTGGACTACACCATGCCTGGGTGTCCCTGGGGTCAGACATTCTACTTTTGGTTTTATACTATCAGAAAATAAACATTCAGTCTTCTTTCTGGGTTCAGATAGGGGCAGTAGTTTGGCTATCCAGACTTGGGATTCTAGATTTTTACGAAGACACCATTGCCCAGTCTATTGGCTTCTGCCCCACCATGGACACACTTCTAGACACACTTAGAGCTGCAGGTTTTTGATATCCCAGGGTTCATGGCGCCAAGCCTGTGGCTGCTTGATTAGTCCCCACTGCTGGTTGGGGTGCGGCTTCCTCATGACCATGAGAAAGTCACTTGCCTTTCCCTTGTCCGTTCCCAGATCCCAGAACTGTGGTGTCCTTGCTCTTCTTCTTTGTCTTTGAGTTTTGAGGGGGCAGAGAATTTTGGCTCCATGCTGGCAGGCTTTCTTGGGGAAAATACCATTTCTTATTTCCTTAAAGACTAGCATCTGGGCTGGGGCATCACCAATCTCTTCCACTGAGCACATGAGCTACTTGACATATATGTGAAATATCACCCCCACCTGATGAAAGGGGCACAATTCACCTGTTCAGGAGGAAAAACAGAATGAAACCCCCAGTATCCAGAAATTTACCAGGCTAGGGGGCCCCACTCCCTTCCACTCTGCTCTATTCTCTCTCAGTGCAAACAAAGCCGACTTCTCTTTGGGTCAAACCTTGTTGAAAGCAGCAAATGCTATTATGTCCTTTTCTGAAAGGGGACACACCCCCTTGGACACTCTAAAATAGAGAAACCAGGAAGCCCAGGCGCACACCATTATGCAGAACTCCCTAACAGACCCACTGGCAAATGCAGTTGCTTAGAAAACAAAAGAGGTTCATCTCTTTCCTGTTCAATTGCACCCAGCATCCTGGCTGGAAAATAGGTGGCTATATGTTCACTGCATATTTTTTTTTTTTTTTTTTTGAAAGTGGAAGCAAGATATTTAGGTCCCTGTGAATAGACAGCTGTTCTCTTCTGGGTGATGGTATGGATTCAGCAACATTCTTCCTAAGACTACAAGATGATTTCCAGCTTTATATCATTTTTCGTCCAAAGAGTTTCAAAACATGTGGAAACACATATTTAAATCCCACACCCACAATGGTTCGTAAACCAGAGGGACATGCCCACCATAAGTTGACAAATCAGCAATGGGGCCTGAACAAAGGTCAGACCATTTGTCTTTGTTGATGCTTCAAATAGCCTAGTTCTGCAAGGACCACTGTGAATCTTTAAAAGGCTTTGAACTATTTGTTGGAATTTTCAGCATTTGTTTACTAAACTCTCTGACTTGAGGCCATGAGGCTGTATTTCCAAGGTGATTTTATTTTATTTATTTTTTATTTTTTATTATAGATAAAAATATGCACCATAGATGTGGCCCAACCCATCACCCTCCCTCCACCCAAACCTCCCCCCTCCCTTCCCCTTCCTTGGTCCTTTCCTCATAGTCTT